>JAQIHN010000285.1:0-51000 GCA_027917425.1 Gastrophryne carolinensis
AGGGCGGATCGGCCCGGGAATCTATAAGAACCCCCCAGGAAGCCCACAAATCCTGGCTTTTCCACGTCCGCCGCCGCCTCCCGCGCGTCCCTCTAGCAGGGCGCGCTCCCGCGCTGGCCGCTTGTGAATGGCCGGCGCGGGTGCGCTCCCTCTAAGAGGGACGCGCGGGAGGCGGCGGCAGACGCGCTCTGCTTGTCCGTCGCTGCCTCTCGCTTGTCCGTCGCCGGTGATTGGACGAGCGAGTCACGTGGGAGCGGGGTGAGGCGAGGTGAGTTTTCGGGGCTTTCTGGGGGGTTTCACACAGCGGGGCACCCCCGATCGGGGTGCCCCACCGAAGTGGGCCAAAACCCAGGATAGTCAAAATCCTGGGTGTTGGTCCACTTTAAAACCATTAAAATCCTTTAAACTTGATCAGGGATCAGCTAATCATGGCAGCAGGTAATCAAAACTATTGCCCCATGTAATGATTTGATTTTACGATTATTCACCAATATGCTCATAGTAAAAAAATAAAAAAAAACCAAAAAGAAATCTCTTATAATTTTGATAATTGTTGTTATTGTGTGGTATAGCTGATCATATATCAAGAAATCTATTATGCTACATATAATCAACATGTATAGGTGTTATCGACAGTAAATGTTATGTGGGGTTTCTAATAATATTGCTAATAATTCTGAGCGGCTTTGGCGCTCCAGTACTGGTGACTAAAAAAAAAAAAAGGGGGAGGAGTAGAAAGGAAAAAAAAAACGCGTGGCATGTGGGTGATTTTATACATTTGTCCTGTGCCACTCAGGACAAAAGATGAGTAAATCGCCCTGGCATTTAAGTGACGGACATGGGCAAAAGGTGAGTTCATGGCGAGTAAAGTGTTCATTCGCTACGTCTAAAATGAATGCCGCTATACCGGACGATCCAGGAATATTCATGAAATAAAAGCCTCCGCTAAGTTAAAGCGAGAATGACCGTTAAATCCTTACAACGCTTAGCCACAAAACTGCATATGCAAATCAGTTTGCTTGCTGCAGAGGATTCTGGGAGCTGGCTCTCGGCGGAGCTCCGCTGGACTCTGCTCTTTGGGCGAGCGCAGGCTGCATTGGGAGGACGCCAATACGCTGTAGGAGCGGGGAAAGGTGAGTTAGTTGGGGCGACCTGGTGGTGGCCAGTGTTCCCTTTTAAGGTGCTCGGAGCGCGGCCGCTTCTGCCTCCCCGCTCACTGCATACTTCAAGCCGCGCAGCAACAGCTGTCAGCTTGAGAGGAACTATGGCTGGGGCAGTATTTTGAAAATACCCGCCCCTTCCTTCCCTCCCTCCCTGGGTGATTGGCAGCTGGCAAGAGCCAACCAGGATGAAGAGCTGAGGCGGCAGGATCACCCCCTCCAGGAGCGATATCAGGAATGCAGTATGGAAGTTTTACATACACTTGTGCATGTGTCAGTGAGAGCAGGGAGAGGGACCTGTAGTTACAGTAATGTCATATACTGCACAGCCTGCAATCACTGTTCTATAGGCAAGGAAAAAAATAATGGCTAGGCATGACATGACAAAGCTCCTGTACATCTCCCCTCCTCTGTCCCTTGCTGCCCAATTTACCTATGTCCCACACCCCAACCCTATCTGCACCCTATGTATCTGTACCCCAACCCTATCAGCATCCTATGTTTCTGTACCCCAACCCTATCAGCATCCTATGTATCTGTACCCCAACCCTATCTGCACCCTATGTATCTGTACCCCAACCCTATCTGCACCCTATGTATCTGTACCCCAACCCTATCTGCACCCTATGTATCTGTACCCCAACCCTATCTGCACCCTATGTATCTGTACTCTAACCCTACCTGCACCCTATGTTTCTGTACCCCAACCCTATCAGCATCCTATGTATCTGTTCATCAACCCTATCAGCATCCTATGTATCTGTACTCCAACCCTATCTGCACCCTATGTATCTGTACTCCAACCCTATCAGCATCCTATGTATCTGTACCCCAACCCTATCAGCATCCTATGTATCTGTACATCAACCCTATCGGCATCCTATGTATCTGTACATCAACCCTATCGGCATCCTATGTATCTGTACCCCAACCCTATCAGCATCCTATGTATCTGTACATCAACCCTATCGGCATCCTATGTATCTGTACATCAACCCTATCTGCATCCTATGTATCTGTACCCCAACCCTATCGGCATCCTATGTATCTGTACATCAACCCTAGCCATTTATTTAGGCCTGGTGCAGGAGCATGCATCAGCTTGGAATTGCCAGAATGCTACATTTTACAGCCATCCCAGGAGATTGCACACAGTGGGGCATCCCAAATCGGGACGCTCCGGGGAGAAGCAATAAGCCGACCGGATTTTTTATTTTTTTTTTTAGGGCTCCAATATGAATTTTGATCCGCTTTAAAGTAGACTGAAACCCACCGGCCCCGGAGTTTAAAAGGGTCCTTCCCTGAGGCATCCCAAGTTCTGATGCCCCTCTGTGCGAATCTCTCTGGCTCGTTGCAAATCTCGCCTTTCCCCTTGCTCTCACTCGCCACATCCCCGGCAGCTTTGGGCAAGGATCTCCTACAGCTGGTCTTCTGTGTTTTGGTCCACTTTAAGCATTTAAAGCAGACCAAAACCCAAGCCACCTGGCCCTAGAGTCCAAAAGACTCCAGGTCTGTGTGGAACCCCTGGGGTCACCCCTAATCTTCCATCCACTCTTCTGCTGACCCACATTCACGTCTCCCACCTGTGTGCCTGCCTGACCGCTGGAACACAAGGAGGGACAAAAATGTACTGATCCTCAAGGCTAAAAGTAGGTGGGTCATTAAGGGGTTAAAGAACGTTTCACAAACCGTAGATATGCGCCACCTTTATCCACATAAGACAGATTCCAGGTATGCAATAAAAAAGTGAGACATTTTCGGGACGGCGTCTTCATTTTTATGTGTCAGTTAAGTGGTTCAAAACCTGTGATTTTCACTCTTTGGGATGCCCTGCTGCATGACACCCCACCATTTGCCCCATATGACACACCTTGCCGTCATTCTGCTTGCACAGGCGTGGCTCCCCTCCAATCAGGCTCTCCTGCCACGCATACTAATGCGTGGCTGGAGAAGCTGAATGGAACCTCAGGCCCACTGGCTATTGGCTCGCACAGTCTGAGAAAAATGCCAGCGATGCCACCGCCAACTGCGCATGCGCTGTGGGCTCATTGGCGAGGTAAGCATGTCGGGACACTGGGGGGCGGGGTTCACACAGCGAGGCACCCCAAATCAGGAGTGAATACAAACTGGACTCTATACAATTCCATGGCCGGCCGATAGATTCCCTTCCCCCTTCAGGATGCCCCGCTGTGTGAAACCCCCCAGGTCGTCCCCTGGTATACCCACCTTCCATCCCGCTCCAACGGCCCATGGGCGAGTAGCAGCCACATCCCCGCTCGCTATCCCTTTGGCAGGACGCTTGCCCGCACGGTTCGGCTGCTCAGACACACTGATTAGATGCATACGTTGTAGGACCGGAGGGGGGGGGAAAGGGGGCCTGGAGGGTTTCATATAGTGGGGCATTCTGCATCGGGGTGCCCCTGGGGAAAGGACCAAAACCCGGGGATAGTCAAAATCCTAAAAGTCTAAAAGTTTATTTATTTTTTTTACTTTAAAAGTTAAAAATAAAAAATTCCGGCTGCATGCTTATTAATGACCTACTCACCTTACCGGACCGCTACACCGGGGAGTAGGTATCCCACAGTGTACGGCAGTGGCTATGACAGACAGCGGCTGGAGTAAAGCAAGTCTCCTATAGGAGGATTCAAAGCTATGCACCACATAAAATGACGATTTAAATCTATGCCTTGCTTAATTACAAATAATTAAAGTGGACCAACACCCAGGGCGGATCGGCCCGGGAATCTATAAGAACCCCCCCAGGAAGCCCACAAATCCTGGCTTTTCCACGTCCGCCGCCGCCTCCCGCGCGTCCCTCTAGCAGGGCGCGCTCCCGCGCTGGCCGCTTGTGAATGGCCGGCGCGGGTGCGCTCCCTCTAAGAGGGACGCGCGGGGAGGCGGCGGCAGACGCGCTCTGCTTGTCCGTCGCTGCCTCTCGCTTGTCCGTCGCCGGTGATTGGACGAGCGAGTCACGTGGGAGCGGGGTGAGGCGAGGTGAGTTTTCGGGGCTTTCTGGGGGGTTTCACACAGCGGGGCACCCCCGATCGGGGTGCCCCACCGAAGTGGGCCAAAACCCAGGATAGTCAAAATCCTGGGTGTTGGTCCACTTTAAAACCATTAAATCCTTTAAACTTGATCAGGGATCAGCTAATCATGGCAGCAGGTAATCAAAACTATTGCCCCATGTAATGATTTGATTTTACGATTATTCACCAATATGCTCATAGTAAAAAAATAAAAAAAAACCAAAAAGAAATCTCTTATAATTTTGATAATTGTTGTTATTGTGTGGTATAGCTGATCATATATCAAGAAATCTATTATGCTACATATAATCAACATGTATAGGTGTTATCGACAGTAAATGTTATGTGGGGTTTCTAATATATTGCTAATAATTCTGAGCGGCTTTGGCGCTCCAGTACTGGTGACTAAAAAAAAAAAAAGGGGAGGAGTAGAAAGGA
Organism: Gastrophryne carolinensis; assembly: GCA_027917425.1. Classification (NCBI taxonomy): domain Eukaryota; kingdom Metazoa; phylum Chordata; class Amphibia; order Anura; family Microhylidae; genus Gastrophryne; species Gastrophryne carolinensis. The sequence continues at coordinate 4,625 of JAQIHN010000285.1, forward strand.
AAAAAAAAACGCGTGGCATGTGGGTGATTTTATACATTTGTCCTGTGCCACTCAGGACAAAAGATGAGTAAATCGCCCTGGCATTTAAGTGACGGACATGGGCAAAAGGTGAGTTCATGGCGAGTAAAGTGTTCATTCGCTACGTCTAAAATGAATGCCGCTATACCGGACGATCCAGGAATATTCATGAAATAAAAGCCTCCGCTAAGTTAAAGCGAGAATGACCGTTAAATCCTTACAACGCTTAGCCACAAAACTGCATATGCAAATCAGTTTGCTTGCTGCAGAGGATTCTGGGAGCTGGCTCTCGGCGGAGCTCCGCTGGACTCTGCTCTTTGGGCGAGCGCAGGCTGCATTGGGAGGACGCCAATACGCTGTAGGAGCGGGGAAAGGTGAGTTAGTTGGGGCGACCTGGTGGTGGCCAGTGTTCCCTTTTAAGGTGCTCGGAGCGCGGCCGCTTCTGCCTCCCCGCTCACTGCATACTTCAAGCCGCGCAGCAACAGCTGTCAGCTTGAGAGGAACTATGGCTGGGGCAGTATTTTGAAAATACCCGCCCCTTCCTTCCCTCCCTCCCTGGGTGATTGGCAGCTGGCAAGAGCCAACCAGGATGAAGAGCTGAGGCGGCAGGATCACCCCCTCCAGGAGCGATATCAGGAATGCAGTATGGAAGTTTTACATACACTTGTGCATGTGTCAGTGAGAGCAGGGGGAGGGACCTGTAGTTACAGTAATGTCATATACTGCACAGCCTGCAACCACTGTTCTATAGGCAAGGAAAAAAATAATGGCTAGGCATGACATGACAAAGCTCCTGTACATCTCCCCTCCTCTGTCCCTTGCTGCCCAATTTACCTATGTCCCACACCCCAACCCTATCTGCACCCTATGTATCTGTACCCCAACCCTATCAGCATCCTATGTTTCTGTACCCCAACCCTATCAGCATCCTATGTATCTGTACCCCAACCCTATCTGCACCCTATGTATCTGTACCCCAACCCTATCTGCACCCTATGTATCTGTACCCCAACCCTATCTGCACCCTATGTATCTGTACCCCAACCCTATCTGCACCCTATGTATCTGTACTCTAACCCTACCTGCACCCTATGTTTCTGTACCCCAACCCTATCAGCATCCTATGTATCTGTTCATCAACCCTATCAGCATCCTATGTATCTGTACTCCAACCCTATCTGCACCCTATGTATCTGTACTCCAACCCTATCAGCATCCTATGTATCTGTACCCCAACCCTATCAGCATCCTATGTATCTGTACATCAACCCTATCGGCATCCTATGTATCTGTACATCAACCCTATCGGCATCCTATGTATCTGTACCCCAACCCTATCAGCATCCTATGTATCTGTACATCAACCCTATCGGCATCCTATGTATCTGTACATCAACCCTATCTGCATCCTATGTATCTGTACCCCAACCCTATCGGCATCCTATGTATCTGTACATCAACCCTAGCCATTTATTTAGGCCTGGTGCAGGAGCATGCATCAGCTTGGAATTGCCAGAATGCTACATTTTACAGCCATCCCAGGAGATTGCACACAGTGGGGCATCCCAAATCGGGACGCTCCGGGGAGAAGCAATAAGCCGACCGGATTTTTTTTTTTTTTTTTTAGGGCTCCAATATGAATTTTGATCCGCTTTAAAGTAGACTGAAACCCACCGGCCCCGGAGTTTAAAAGGGTCCTTCCCTGAGGCATCCCAAGTTCTGATGCCCCTCTGTGCGAATCTCTCTGGCTCGTTGCAAATCTCGCCTTTCCCCTTGCTCTCACTCGCCACATCCCCGGCAGCTTTGGGCAAGGATCTCCTACAGCTGGTCTTCTGTGTTTTGGTCCACTTTAAGCATTTAAAGCAGACCAAAACCCAAGCCACCTGGCCCTAGAGTCCAAAAGACTCCAGGTCTGTGTGGAACCCCTGGGGTCACCCCTAATCTTCCATCCACTCTTCTGCTGACCCACATTCACGTCTCCCACCTGTGTGCCTGCCTGACCGCTGGAACACAAGGAGGGACAAAAATGTACTGATCCTCAAGGCTAAAAGTAGGTGGGTCATTAAGGGGTTAAAGAACGTTTCACAAACCGTAGATATGCGCCACCTTTATCCACATAAGACAGATTCCAGGTATGCAATAAAAAAGTGAGACATTTTCGGGACGGCGTCTTCATTTTTATGTGTCAGTTAAGTGGTTCAAAACCTGTGATTTTCACTCTTTGGGATGCCCTGCTGCATGACACCCCACCATTTGCCCCATATGACACACCTTGCCGTCATTCTGCTTGCACAGGCGTGGCTCCCCTCCAATCAGGCTCTCCTGCCACGCATACTAATGCGTGGCTGGAGAAGCTGAATGGAACCTCAGGCCCACTGGCTATTGGCTCGCACAGTCTGAGAAAAATGCCAGTGATGCCACCGCCAACTGCGCATGCGCTGTGGGCTCATTGGCGAGGTAAGCATGTCGGGACACTGGGGGGCGGGGTTCACACAGCGAGGCACCCCAAATCAGGAGTGAATACAAACTGGACTCTATACAATTCCATGGCCGGCCGATAGATTCCCTTCCCCCTTCAGGATGCCCCGCTGTGTGAAACCCCCCAGGTCGTCCCCTGGTATACCCACCTTCCATCCCGCTCCAACGGCCCATGGGCGAGTAGCAGCCACATCCCCGCTCGCTATCCCTTTGGCAGGACGCTTGCCCGCACGGTTCGGCTGCTCAGACACACTGATTAGATGCATACGTTGTAGGACCGGAGGGGGGGGGGAAAGGGGGCCTGGAGGGTTTCATATAGTGGGGCATTCTGCATCGGGGTGCCCCTGGGGAAAGGACCAAAACCCGGGGATAGTCAAAATCCTAAAAGTCTAAAAGTTTATTTATTTTTTTTACTTTAAAAGTTAAAAATAAAAAATTCCGGCTGCATGCTTATTAATGACCTACTCACCTTACCGGACCGCTACACCGGGGAGTAGGTATCCCACAGTGTACGGCAGTGGCTATGACAGACAGCGGCTGGAGTAAAGCAAGTCTCCTATAGGAGGATTCAAAGCTATGCACCACATAAAATGACGATTTAAATCTATGCCTTGCTTAATTACAAATAATTAAAGTGGACCAACACCCAGGGCGGATCGGCCCGGGAATCTATAAGAACCCCCCAGGAAGCCCACAAATCCTGGCTTTTCCACGTCCGCCGCCGCCTCCCGCGCGTCCCTCTAGCAGGGCGCGCTCCCGCGCTGGCCGCTTGTGAATGGCCGGCGCGGGTGCGCTCCCTCTAAGAGGGACGCGCGGGAGGCGGCGGCAGACGCGCTCTGCTTGTCCGTCGCTGCCTCTCGCTTGTCCGTCGCCGGTGATTGGACGAGCGAGTCACGTGGGAGCGGGGTGAGGCGAGGTGAGTTTTCGGGGCTTTCTGGGGGGTTTCACACAGCGGGGCACCCCCGATCGGGGTGCCCCACCGAAGTGGGCCAAAACCCAGGATAGTCAAAATCCTGGGTGTTGGTCCACTTTAAAACCATTAAAATCCTTTAAACTTGATCAGGGATCAGCTAATCATGGCAGCAGGTAATCAAAACTATTGCCCCATGTAATGATTTGATTTTACGATTATTCACCAATATGCTCATAGTAAAAAAATAAAAAAAAACCAAAAAGAAATCTCTTATAATTTTGATAATTGTTGTTATTGTGTGGTATAGCTGATCATATATCAAGAAATCTATTATGCTACATATAATCAACATGTATAGGTGTTATCGACAGTAAATGTTATGTGGGGTTTCTAATAATATCGCTAATAATTCTGAGCGGCTTTGGCGCTCCAGTACTGGTGACTAAAAAAAAAAAAAAGGGGGAGGAGTAGAAAGGAAAAAAAAAACGCGTGGCATGTGGGTGATTTTATACATTTGTCCTGTGCCACTCAGGACAAAAGATGAGTAAATCGCCCTGGCATTTAAGTGACGGATATGGGCAAAAGGTGAGTTCATGGCGAGTAAAGTGTTCATTCGCTACGTCTAAAATGAATGCCGCTATACCGGACGATCCAGGAATATTCATGAAATAAAAGCCTCCGCTAAGTTAAAGCGAGAATGACCGTTAAATCCTTACAACGCTTAGCCACAAAACTGCATATGCAAATCAGTTTGCTTGCTGCAGAGGATTCTGGGAGCTGGCTCTCGGCGGAGCTCCGCTGGACTCTGCTCTTTGGGCGAGCGCAGGCTGCATTGGGAGGACGCCAATACGCTGTAGGAGCGGGGAAAGGTGAGTTAGTTGGGGCCACCTGGTGGTGGCCAGTGTTCCCTTTTAAGGTGCTCGGAGCGCGGCCGCTTCTGCCTCCCCGCTCACTGCATACTTCAAGCCGCGCAGCAACAGCTGTCAGCTTGAGAGGAACTATGGCTGGGGCAGTATTTTGAAAATACCCGCCCCTTCCTTCCCTCCCTCCCTGGGTGATTGGCAGCTGGCAAGAGCCAACCAGGATGAAGAGCTGAGGCGGCAGGATCACCCCCTCCAGGAGCGATATCAGGAATGCAGTATGGAAGTTTTACATACACTTGTGCATGTGTCAGTGAGAGCAGGGAGAGGGACCTGTAGTTACAGTAATGTCATATACTGCACAGCCTGCAACCACTGTTCTATAGGCAAGGAAAAAAATAATGGCTAGGCATGACATGACAAAGCTCCTGTACATCTCCCCTCCTCTGTCCCTTGCTGCCCAATTTACCTATGTCCCACACCCCAACCCTATCTGCACCCTATGTATCTGTACCCCAACCCTATCAGCATCCTATGTTTCTGTACCCCAACCCTATCAGCATCCTATGTATCTGTACCCCAACCCTATCTGCACCCTATGTATCTGTACCCCAACCCTATCTGCACCCTATGTATCTGTACCCCAACCCTATCTGCACCCTATGTATCTGTACCCCAACCCTATCTGCACCCTATGTATCTGTACTCTAACCCTACCTGCACCCTATGTTTCTGTACCCCAACCCTATCAGCATCCTATGTATCTGTTCATCAACCCTATCAGCATCCTATGTATCTGTACTCCAACCCTATCTGCACCCTATGTATCTGTACTCCAACCCTATCAGCATCCTATGTATCTGTACATCAACCCTATCGGCATCCTATGTATCTGTACATCAACCCTATCGGCATCCTATGTATCTGTACCCCAACCCTATCAGCATCCTATGTATCTGTACATCAACCCTATCGGCATCCTATGTATCTGTACATCAACCCTATCTGCATCCTATGTATCTGTACCCCAACCCTATCGGCATCCTATGTATCTGTACATCAACCCTAGCCATTTATTTAGGCCTGGTGCAGGAGCATGCATCAGCTTGGAATTGCCAGAATGCTACATTTTACAGCCATCCCAGGAGATTGCACACAGTGGGGCATCCCAAATCGGGACGCTCCGGGGAGAAGCAATAAGCCGACCGGATTTTTTTTTTTTTTTTTTAGGGCTCCAATATGAATTTTGATCCGCTTTAAAGTAGACTGAAACCCACCGGCCCCGGAGTTTAAAAGGGTCCTTCCCTGAGGCATCCCAAGTTCTGATGCCCCTCTGTGCGAATCTCTCTGGCTCGTTGCAAATCTCGCCTTTCCCCTTGCTCTCACTCGCCACATCCCCGGCAGCTTTGGGCAAGGATCTCCTACAGCTGGTCTTCTGTGTTTTGGTCCACTTTAAGCATTTAAAGCAGACCAAAACCCAAGCCACCTGGCCCTAGAGTCCAAAAGACTCCAGGTCTGTGTGGAACCCCTGGGGTCACCCCTAATCTTCCATCCACTCTTCTGCTGACCCACATTCACGTCTCCCACCTGTGTGCCTGCCTGACCGCTGGAACACAAGGAGGGACAAAAATGTACTGATCCTCAAGGCTAAAAGTAGGTGGGTCATTAAGGGGTTAAAGAACGTTTCACAAACCGTAGATATGCGCCACCTTTATCCACATAAGACAGATTCCAGGTATGCAATAAAAAAGTGAGACATTTTCGGGACGGCGTCTTCATTTTTATGTGTCAGTTAAGTGGTTCAAAACCTGTGATTTTCACTCTTTGGGATGCCCTGCTGCATGACACCCCACCATTTGCCCCATATGACACACCTTGCCGTCATTCTGCTTGCACAGGCGTGGCTCCCCTCCAATCAGGCTCTCCTGCCACGCATACTAATGCGTGGCTGGAGAAGCTGAATGGAACCTCAGGCCCACTGGCTATTGGCTCGCACAGTCTGAGAAAAATGCCAGTGATGCCACCGCCAACTGCGCATGCGCTGTGGGCTCATTGGCGAGGTAAGCATGTCGGGACACTGGGGGGCGGGGTTCACACAGCGAGGCACCCCAAATCAGGAGTGAATACAAACTGGACTCTATACAATTCCATGGCCGGCCGATAGATTCCCTTCCCCCTTCAGGATGCCCCGCTGTGTGAAACCCCCCAGGTCGTCCCCTGGTATACTCACCTTCCATCCCGCTCCAACGGCCCATGGGCGAGTAGCAGCCACATCCCCGCTCGCTATCCCTTTGGCAGGACGCTTGCCCGCACGGTTCGGCTGCTCAGACACACTGATTAGATGCATACGTTGTAGGACCGGAGGGGGGGGGGAAAGGGGGCCTGGAGGGTTTCATATAGTGGGGCATTCTGCATCGGGGTGCCCCTGGGGAAAGGACCAAAACCCGGGGATAGTCAAAATCCTAAAAGTCTAAAAGTTTATTTATTTTTTTTACTTTAAAAGTTAAAAATAAAAAATTCCGGCTGCATGCTTATTAATGACCTACTCACCTTACCGGACCGCTACACCGGGGAGTAGGTATCCCACAGTGTACGGCAGTGGCTATGACAGACAGCGGCTGGAGTAAAGCAAGTCTCCTATAGGAGGATTCAAAGCTATGCACCACATAAAATGACGATTTAAATCTATGCCTTGCTTAATTACAAATAATTAAAGTGGACCAACACCCAGGGCGGATCGGCCCGGGAATCTATAAGAACCCCCCAGGAAGCCCACAAATCCTGGCTTTTCCACGTCCGCCGCCGCCTCCCGCGCGTCCCTCTAGCAGGGCGCGCTCCCGCGCTGGCCGCTTGTGAATGGCCGGCGCGGGTGCGCTCCCTCTAAGAGGGACGCGCGGGAGGCGGCGGCAGACGCGCTCTGCTTGTCCGTCGCTGCCTCTCGCTTGTCCGTCGCCGGTGATTGGACGAGCGAGTCACGTGGGAGCGGGGTGAGGCGAGGTGAGTTTTCGGGGCTTTCTGGGGGGTTTCACACAGCGGGGCACCCCCGATCGGGGTGCCCCACCGAAGTGGGCCAAAACCCAGGATAGTCAAAATCCTGGGTGTTGGTCCACTTTAAAACCATTAAAATCCTTTAAACTTGATCAGGGATCAGCTAATCATGGCAGCAGGTAATCAAAACTATTGCCCCATGTAATGATTTGATTTTACGATTATTCACCAATATGCTCATAGTAAAAAAATAAAAAAAAACCAAAAAGAAATCTCTTATAATTTTGATAATTGTTGTTATTGTGTGGTATAGCTGATCATATATCAAGAAATCTATTATGCTACATATAATCAACATGTATAGGTGTTATCGACAGTAAATGTTATGTGGGGTTTCTAATAATATCGCTAATAATTCTGAGCGGCTTTGGCGCTCCAGTACTGGTGACTAAAAAAAAAAAAAAGGGGGAGGAGTAGAAAGGAAAAAAAAAACGCGTGGCATGTGGGTGATTTTATACATTTGTCCTGTGCCACTCAGGACAAAAGATGAGTAAATCGCCCTGGCATTTAAGTGACGGATATGGGCAAAAGGTGAGTTCATGGCGAGTAAAGTGTTCATTCGCTACGTCTAAAATGAATGCCGCTATACCGGACGATCCAGGAATATTCATGAAATAAAAGCCTCCGCTAAGTTAAAGCGAGAATGACCGTTAAATCCTTACAACGCTTAGCCACAAAACTGCATATGCAAATCAGTTTGCTTGCTGCAGAGGATTCTGGGAGCTGGCTCTCGGCGGAGCTCCGCTGGACTCTGCTCTTTGGGCGAGCGCAGGCTGCATTGGGAGGACGCCAATACGCTGTAGGAGCGGGGAAAGGTGAGTTAGTTGGGGCGACCTGGTGGTGGCCAGTGTTCCCTTTTAAGGTGCTCGGAGCGCGGCCGCTTCTGCCTCCCCGCTCACTGCATACTTCAAGCCGCGCAGCAACAGCTGTCAGCTTGAGAGGAACTATGGCTGGGGCAGTATTTTGAAAATACCCGCCCCTTCCTTCCCTCCCTCCCTGGGTGATTGGCAGCTGGCAAGAGCCAACCAGGATGAAGAGCTGAGGCGGCAGGATCACCCCCTCCAGGAGCGATATCAGGAATGCAGTATGGAAGTTTTACATACACTTGTGCATGTGTCAGTGAGAGCAGGGGGAGGGACCTGTAGTTACAGTAATGTCATATACTGCACAGCCTGCAATCACTGTTCTATAGGCAAGGAAAAAAATAATGGCTAGGCATGACATGACAAAGCTCCTGTACATCTCCCCTCCTCTGTCCCTTGCTGCCCAATTTACCTATGTCCCACACCCCAACCCTATCTGCACCCTATGTATCTGTACCCCAACCCTATCAGCATCCTATGTTTCTGTACCCCAACCCTATCAGCATCCTATGTATCTGTACCCCAACCCTATCTGCACCCTATGTATCTGTACCCCAACCCTATCTGCACCCTATGTATCTGTACCCCAACCCTATCTGCACCCTATGTATCTGTACCCCAACCCTATCTGCACCCTATGTATCTGTACTCTAACCCTACCTGCACCCTATGTTTCTGTACCCCAACCCTATCAGCATCCTATGTATCTGTTCATCAACCCTATCAGCATCCTATGTATCTGTACTCCAACCCTATCTGCACCCTATGTATCTGTACTCCAACCCTATCAGCATCCTATGTATCTGTACCCCAACCCTATCAGCATCCTATGTATCTGTACATCAACCCTATCGGCATCCTATGTATCTGTACATCAACCCTATCGGCATCCTATGTATCTGTACCCCAACCCTATCAGCATCCTATGTATCTGTACATCAACCCTATCGGCATCCTATGTATCTGTACATCAACCCTATCTGCATCCTATGTATCTGTACCCCAACCCTATCGGCATCCTATGTATCTGTACATCAACCCTAGCCATTTATTTAGGCCTGGTGCAGGAGCATGCATCAGCTTGGAATTGCCAGAATGCTACATTTTACAGCCATCCCAGGAGATTGCACACAGTGGGGCATCCCAAATCGGGACGCTCCGGGGAGAAGCAATAAGCCGACCGGATTTTTTTTTTTTTTTTTTAGGGCTCCAATATGAATTTTGATCCGCTTTAAAGTAGACTGAAACCCACCGGCCCCGGAGTTTAAAAGGGTCCTTCCCTGAGGCATCCCAAGTTCTGATGCCCCTCTGTGCGAATCTCTCTGGCTCGTTGCAAATCTCGCCTTTCCCCTTGCTCTCACTCGCCACATCCCCGGCAGCTTTGGGCAAGGATCTCCTACAGCTGGTCTTCTGTGTTTTGGTCCACTTTAAGCATTTAAAGCAGACCAAAACCCAAGCCACCTGGCCCTAGAGTCCAAAAGACTCCAGGTCTGTGTGGAACCCCTGGGGTCACCCCTAATCTTCCATCCACTCTTCTGCTGACCCACATTCACGTCTCCCACCTGTGTGCCTGCCTGACCGCTGGAACACAAGGAGGGACAAAAATGTACTGATCCTCAAGGCTAAAAGTAGGTGGGTCATTAAGGGGTTAAAGAACGTTTCACAAACCGTAGATATGCGCCACCTTTATCCACATAAGACAGATTCCAGGTATGCAATAAAAAAGTGAGACATTTTCGGGACGGCGTCTTCATTTTTATGTGTCAGTTAAGTGGTTCAAAACCTGTGATTTTCACTCTTTGGGATGCCCTGCTGCATGACACCCCACCATTTGCCCCATATGACACACCTTGCCGTCATTCTGCTTGCACAGGCGTGGCTCCCCTCCAATCAGGCTCTCCTGCCACGCATACTAATGCGTGGCTGGAGAAGCTGAATGGAACCTCAGGCCCACTGGCTATTGGCTCGCACAGTCTGAGAAAAATGCCAGTGATGCCACTGCCAACTGCGCATGCGCTGTGGGCTCATTGGCGAGGTAAGCATGTCGGGACACTGGGGGGCGGGGTTCACACAGCGAGGCACCCCAAATCAGGAGTGAATACAAACTGGACTCTATACAATTCCATGGCCGGCCGATAGATTCCCTTCCCCCTTCAGGATGCCCCGCTGTGTGAAACCCCCCAGGTCGTCCCCTGGTATACCCACCTTCCATCCCGCTCCAACGGCCCATGGGCGAGTAGCAGCCACATCCCCGCTCGCTATCCCTTTGGCAGGACGCTTGCCCGCACGGTTCGGCTGCTCAGACACACTGATTAGATGCATACGTTGTAGGACCGGAGGGGGGGGGGAAAGGGGGCCTGGAGGGTTTCATATAGTGGGGCATTCTGCATCGGGGTGCCCCTGGGGAAAGGACCAAAACCCGGGGATAGTCAAAATCCTAAAAGTCTAAAAGTTTATTTATTTTTTTTACTTTAAAAGTTAAAAATAAAAAATTCCGGCTGCATGCTTATTAATGACCTACTCACCTTACCGGACCGCTACACCGGGGAGTAGGTATCCCACAGTGTACGGCAGTGGCTATGACAGACAGCGGCTGGAGTAAAGCAAGTCTCCTATAGGAGGATTCAAAGCTATGCACCACATAAAATGACGATTTAAATCTATGCCTTGCTTAATTACAAATAATTAAAGTGGACCAACACCCAGGGCGGATCGGCCCGGGAATCTATAAGAACCCCCCAGGAAGCCCACAAATCCTGGCTTTTCCACGTCCGCCGCCGCCTCCCGCGCGTCCCTCTAGCAGGGCGCGCTCCCGCGCTGGCCGCTTGTGAATGGCCGGCGCGGGTGCGCTCCCTCTAAGAGGGACGCGCGGGAGGCGGCGGCAGACGCGCTCTGCTTGTCCGTCGCTGCCTCTCGCTTGTCCGTCGCCGGTGATTGGACGAGCGAGTCACGTGGGAGCGGGGTGAGGCGAGGTGAGTTTTCGGGGCTTTCTGGGGGGTTTCACACAGCGGGGCACCCCCGATCGGGGTGCCCCACCGAAGTGGGCCAAAACCCAGGATAGTCAAAATCCTGGGTGTTGGTCCACTTTAAAACCATTAAAATCCTTTAAACTTGATCAGGGATCAGCTAATCATGGCAGCAGGTAATCAAAACTATTGCCCCATGTAATGATTTGATTTTACGATTATTCACCAATATGCTCATAGTAAAAAAATAAAAAAAAACCAAAAAGAAATCTCTTATAATTTTGATAATTGTTGTTATTGTGTGGTATAGCTGATCATATATCAAGAAATCTATTATGCTACATATAATCAACATGTATAGGTGTTATCGACAGTAAATGTTATGTGGGGTTTCTAATAATATCGCTAATAATTCTGAGCGGCTTTGGCGCTCCAGTACTGGTGACTAAAAAAAAAAAAAAGGGGGAGGAGTAGAAAGGAAAAAAAAAACGCGTGGCATGTGGGTGATTTTATACATTTGTCCTGTGCCACTCAGGACAAAAGATGAGTAAATCGCCCTGGCATTTAAGTGACGGATATGGGCAAAAGGTGAGTTCATGGCGAGTAAAGTGTTCATTCGCTACGTCTAAAATGAATGCCGCTATACCGGACGATCCAGGAATATTCATGAAATAAAAGCCTCCGCTAAGTTAAAGCGAGAATGACCGTTAAATCCTTACAACGCTTAGCCACAAAACTGCATATGCAAATCAGTTTGCTTGCTGCAGAGGATTCTGGGAGCTGGCTCTCGGCGGAGCTCCGCTGGACTCTGCTCTTTGGGCGAGCGCAGGCTGCATTGGGAGGACGCCAATACGCTGTAGGAGCGGGGAAAGGTGAGTTAGTTGGGGCGACCTGGTGGTGGCCAGTGTTCCCTTTTAAGGTGCTCGGAGCGCGGCCGCTTCTGCCTCCCCGCTCACTGCATACTTCAAGCCGCGCAGCAACAGCTGTCAGCTTGAGAGGAACTATGGCTGGGGCAGTATTTTGAAAATACCCGCCCCTTCCTTCCCTCCCTCCCTGGGTGATTGGCAGCTGGCAAGAGCCAACCAGGATGAAGAGCTGAGGCGGCAGGATCACCCCCTCCAGGAGCGATATCAGGAATGCAGTATGGAAGTTTTACATACACTTGTGCATGTGTCAGTGAGAGCAGGGGGAGGGACCTGTAGTTACAGTAATGTCATATACTGCACAGCCTGCAATCACTGTTCTATAGGCAAGGAAAAAAATAATGGCTAGGCATGACATGACAAAGCTCCTGTACATCTCCCCTCCTCTGTCCCTTGCTGCCCAATTTACCTATGTCCCACACCCCAACCCTATCTGCACCCTATGTATCTGTACCCCAACCCTATCAGCATCCTATGTTTCTGTACCCCAACCCTATCAGCATCCTATGTATCTGTACCCCAACCCTATCTGCACCCTATGTATCTGTACCCCAACCCTATCTGCACCCTATGTATCTGTACCCCAACCCTATCTGCACCCTATGTATCTGTACCCCAACCCTATCTGCACCCTATGTATCTGTACTCTAACCCTACCTGCACCCTATGTTTCTGTACCCCAACCCTATCAGCATCCTATGTATCTGTTCATCAACCCTATCAGCATCCTATGTATCTGTACTCCAACCCTATCTGCACCCTATGTATCTGTACTCCAACCCTATCAGCATCCTATGTATCTGTACCCCAACCCTATCAGCATCCTATGTATCTGTACATCAACCCTATCGGCATCCTATGTATCTGTACATCAACCCTATCGGCATCCTATGTATCTGTACCCCAACCCTATCAGCATCCTATGTATCTGTACATCAACCCTATCGGCATCCTATGTATCTGTACATCAACCCTATCTGCATCCTATGTATCTGTACCCCAACCCTATCGGCATCCTATGTATCTGTACATCAACCCTAGCCATTTATTTAGGCCTGGTGCAGGAGCATGCATCAGCTTGGAATTGCCAGAATGCTACATTTTACAGCCATCCCAGGAGATTGCACACAGTGGGGCATCCCAAATCGGGACGCTCCGGGGAGAAGCAATAAGCCGACCGGATTTTTTTTTTTTTTTTTTAGGGCTCCAATATGAATTTTGATCCGCTTTAAAGTAGACTGAAACCCACCGGCCCCGGAGTTTAAAAGGGTCCTTCCCTGAGGCATCCCAAGTTCTGATGCCCCTCTGTGCGAATCTCTCTGGCTCGTTGCAAATCTCGCCTTTCCCCTTGCTCTCACTCGCCACATCCCCGGCAGCTTTGGGCAAGGATCTCCTACAGCTGGTCTTCTGTGTTTTGGTCCACTTTAAGCATTTAAAGCAGACCAAAACCCAAGCCACCTGGCCCTAGAGTCCAAAAGACTCCAGGTCTGTGTGGAACCCCTGGGGTCACCCCTAATCTTCCATCCACTCTTCTGCTGACCCACATTCACGTCTCCCACCTGTGTGCCTGCCTGACCGCTGGAACACAAGGAGGGACAAAAATGTACTGATCCTCAAGGCTAAAAGTAGGTGGGTCATTAAGGGGTTAAAGAACGTTTCACAAACCGTAGATATGCGCCACCTTTATCCACATAAGACAGATTCCAGGTATGCAATAAAAAAGTGAGACATTTTCGGGACGGCGTCTTCATTTTTATGTGTCAGTTAAGTGGTTCAAAACCTGTGATTTTCACTCTTTGGGATGCCCTGCTGCATGACACCCCACCATTTGCCCCATATGACACACCTTGCCGTCATTCTGCTTGCACAGGCGTGGCTCCCCTCCAATCAGGCTCTCCTGCCACGCATACTAATGCGTGGCTGGAGAAGCTGAATGGAACCTCAGGCCCACTGGCTATTGGCTCGCACAGTCTGAGAAAAATGCCAGTGATGCCACTGCCAACTGCGCATGCGCTGTGGGCTCATTGGCGAGGTAAGCATGTCGGGACACTGGGGGGCGGGGTTCACACAGCGAGGCACCCCAAATCAGGAGTGAATACAAACTGGACTCTATACAATTCCATGGCCGGCCGATAGATTCCCTTCCCCCTTCAGGATGCCCCGCTGTGTGAAACCCCCCAGGTCGTCCCCTGGTATACCCACCTTCCATCCCGCTCCAACGGCCCATGGGCGAGTAGCAGCCACATCCCCGCTCGCTATCCCTTTGGCAGGACGCTTGCCCGCACGGTTCGGCTGCTCAGACACACTGATTAGATGCATACGTTGTAGGACCGGAGGGGGGGGGGAAAGGGGGCCTGGAGGGTTTCATATAGTGGGGCATTCTGCATCGGGGTGCCCCTGGGGAAAGGACCAAAACCCGGGGATAGTCAAAATCCTAAAAGTCTAAAAGTTTATTTATTTTTTTTACTTTAAAAGTTAAAAATAAAAAATTCCGGCTGCATGCTTATTAATGACCTACTCACCTTACCGGACCGCTACACCGGGGAGTAGGTATCCCACAGTGTACGGCAGTGGCTATGACAGACAGCGGCTGGAGTAAAGCAAGTCTCCTATAGGAGGATTCAAAGCTATGCACCACATAAAATGACGATTTAAATCTATGCCTTGCTTAATTACAAATAATTAAAGTGGACCAACACCCAGGGCGGATCGGCCCGGGAATCTATAAGAACCCCCCAGGAAGCCCACAAATCCTGGCTTTTCCACGTCCGCCGCCGCCTCCCGCGCGTCCCTCTAGCAGGGCGCGCTCCCGCGCTGGCCGCTTGTGAATGGCCGGCGCGGGTGCGCTCCCTCTAAGAGGGACGCGCGGGAGGCGGCGGCAGACGCGCTCTGCTTGTCCGTCGCTGCCTCTCGCTTGTCCGTCGCCGGTGATTGGACGAGCGAGTCACGTGGGAGCGGGGTGAGGCGAGGTGAGTTTTCGGGGCTTTCTGGGGGGTTTCACACAGCGGGGCACCCCCGATCGGGGTGCCCCACCGAAGTGGGCCAAAACCCAGGATAGTCAAAATCCTGGGTGTTGGTCCACTTTAAAACCATTAAAATCCTTTAAACTTGATCAGGGATCAGCTAATCATGGCAGCAGGTAATCAAAACTATTGCCCCATGTAATGATTTGATTTTACGATTATCCACCAATATGCTCATAGTAAAAAAATAAAAAAAAACCCAAAAAGAAATCTCTTATAATTTTGATAATTGTTGTTATTGTGTGGTATAGCTGATCATATATCAAGAAATCTATTATGCTACATATAATCAACATGTATAGGTGTTATCGACAGTAAATGTTATGTGGGGTTTCTAATAATATCGCTAATAATTCTGAGCGGCTTTGGCGCTCCAGTACTGGTGACTAAAAAAAAAAAAAAGGGGGAGGAGTAGAAAGGAAAAAAAAAACGCGTGGCATGTGGGTGATTTTATACATTTGTCCTGTGCCACTCAGGACAAAAGATGAGTAAATCGCCCTGGCATTTAAGTGACGGACATGGGCAAAAGGTGAGTTCATGGCGAGTAAAGTGTTCATTCGCTACGTCTAAAATGAATGCCGCTATACCGGACGATCCAGGAATATTCATGAAATAAAAGCCTCCGCTAAGTTAAAGCGAGAATGACCGTTAAATCCTTACAACGCTTAGCCACAAAACTGCATATGCAAATCAGTTTGCTTGCTGCAGAGGATTCTGGGAGCTGGCTCTCGGCGGAGCTCCGCTGGACTCTGCTCTTTGGGCGAGCGCAGGCTGCATTGGGAGGACGCCAATACGCTGTAGGAGCGGGGAAAGGTGAGTTAGTTGGGGCGACCTGGTGGTGGCCAGTGTTCCCTTTTAAGGTGCTCGGAGCGCGGCCGCTTCTGCCTCCCCGCTCACTGCATACTTCAAGCCGCGCAGCAACAGCTGTCAGCTTGAGAGGAACTATGGCTGGGGCAGTATTTTGAAAATACCCGCCCCTTCCTTCCCTCCCTCCCTGGGTGATTGGCAGCTGGCAAGAGCCAACCAGGATGAAGAGCTGAGGCGGCAGGATCACCCCCTCCAGGAGCGATATCAGGAATGCAGTATGGAAGTTTTACATACACTTGTGCATGTGTCAGTGAGAGCAGGGAGAGGGACCTGTAGTTACAGTAATGTCATATACTGCACAGCCTGCAATCACTGTTCTATAGGCAAGGAAAAAAATAATGGCTAGGCATGACATGACAAAGCTCCTGTACATCTCCCCTCCTCTGTCCCTTGCTGCCCAATTTACCTATGTCCCACACCCCAACCCTATCTGCACCCTATGTATCTGTACCCCAACCCTATCAGCATCCTATGTTTCTGTACCCCAACCCTATCAGCATCCTATGTATCTGTACCCCAACCCTATCTGCACCCTATGTATCTGTACCCCAACCCTATCTGCACCCTATGTATCTGTACCCCAACCCTATCTGCACCCTATGTATCTGTACTCTAACCCTACCTGCACCCTATGTATCTGTACTCCAACCCTATCAGCATCCTATGTATCTGTACCCCAACCCTATCAGCATCCTATGTATCTGTACATCAACCCTATCGGCATCCTATGTATCTGTACATCAACCCTATCGGCATCCTATGTATCTGTACCCCAACCCTATCAGCATCCTATGTATCTGTACATCAACCCTATCGGCATCCTATGTATCTGTACATCAACCCTATCTGCATCCTATGTATCTGTACCCCAACCCTATCGGCATCCTATGTATCTGTACATCAACCCTAGCCATTTATTTAGGCCTGGTGCAGGAGCATGCATCAGCTTGGAATTGCCAGAATGCTACATTTTACAGCCATCCCAGGAGATTGCACACAGTGGGGCATCCCAAATCGGGACGCTCCGGGGAGAAGCAATAAGCCGACCGGATTTTTTTTTTTTTTTTTTAGGGCTCCAATATGAATTTTGATCCGCTTTAAAGTAGACTGAAACCCACCGGCCCCGGAGTTTAAAAGGGTCCTTCCCTGAGGCATCCCAAGTTCTGATGCCCCTCTGTGCGAATCTCTCTGGCTCGTTGCAAATCTCGCCTTTCCCCTTGCTCTCACTCGCCACATCCCCGGCAGCTTTGGGCAAGGATCTCCTACAGCTGGTCTTCTGTGTTTTGGTCCACTTTAAGCATTTAAAGCAGACCAAAACCCAAGCCACCTGGCCCTAGAGTCCAAAAGACTCCAGGTCTGTGTGGAACCCCTGGGGTCACCCCTAATCTTCCATCCACTCTTCTGCTGACCCACATTCACGTCTCCCACCTGTGTGCCTGCCTGACCGCTGGAACACAAGGAGGGACAAAAATGTACTGATCCTCAAGGCTAAAAGTAGGTGGGTCATTAAGGGGTTAAAGAACGTTTCACAAACCGTAGATATGCGCCACCTTTATCCACATAAGACAGATTCCAGGTATGCAATAAAAAAGTGAGACATTTTCGGGACGGCGTCTTCATTTTTATGTGTCAGTTAAGTGGTTCAAAACCTGTGATTTTCACTCTTTGGGATGCCCTGCTGCATGACACCCCACCATTTGCCCCATATGACACACCTTGCCGTCATTCTGCTTGCACAGGCGTGGCTCCCCTCCAATCAGGCTCTCCTGCCACGCATACTAATGCGTGGCTGGAGAAGCTGAATGGAACCTCAGGCCCACTGGCTATTGGCTCGCACAGTCTGAGAAAAATGCCAGTGATGCCACTGCCAACTGCGCATGCGCTGTGGGCTCATTGGCGAGGTAAGCATGTCGGGACACTGGGGGGCGGGGTTCACACAGCGAGGCACCCCAAATCAGGAGTGAATACAAACTGGACTCTATACAATTCCATGGCCGGCCGATAGATTCCCTTCCCCCTTCAGGATGCCCCGCTGTGTGAAACCCCCCAGGTCGTCCCCTGGTATACCCACCTTCCATCCCGCTCCAACGGCCCATGGGCGAGTAGCAGCCACATCCCCGCTCGCTATCCCTTTGGCAGGACGCTTGCCCGCACGGTTCGGCTGCTCAGACACACTGATTAGATGCATACGTTGTAGGACCGGAGGGGGGGGGGAAAGGGGGCCTGGAGGGTTTCATATAGTGGGGCATTCTGCATCGGGGTGCCCCTGGGGAAAGGACCAAAACCCGGGGATAGTCAAAATCCTAAAAGTCTAAAAGTTTATTTATTTTTTTTACTTTAAAAGTTAAAAATAAAAAATTCCGGCTGCATGCTTATTAATGACCTACTCACCTTACCGGACCGCTACACCGGGGAGTAGGTATCCCACAGTGTACGGCAGTGGCTATGACAGACAGCGGCTGGAGTAAAGCAAGTCTCCTATAGGAGGATTCAAAGCTATGCACCACATAAAATGACGATTTAAATCTATGCCTTGCTTAATTACAAATAATTAAAGTGGACCAACACCCAGGGCGGATCGGCCCGGGAATCTATAAGAACCCCCCAGGAAGCCCACAAATCCTGGCTTTTCCACGTCCGCCGCCGCCTCCCGCGCGTCCCTCTAGCAGGGCGCGCTCCCGCGCTGGCCGCTTGTGAATGGCCGGCGCGGGTGCGCTCCCTCTAAGAGGGACGCGCGGGAGGCGGCGGCAGACGCGCTCTGCTTGTCCGTCGCTGCCTCTCGCTTGTCCGTCGCCGGTGATTGGACGAGCGAGTCACGTGGGAGCGGGGTGAGGCGAGGTGAGTTTTCGGGGCTTTCTGGGGGGTTTCACACAGCGGGGCACCCCCGATCGGGGTGCCCCACCGAAGTGGGCCAAAACCCAGGATAGTCAAAATCCTGGGTGTTGGTCCACTTTAAAACCATTAAAATCCTTTAAACTTGATCAGGGATCAGCTAATCATGGCAGCAGGTAATCAAAACTATTGCCCCATGTAATGATTTGATTTTACGATTATCCACCAATATGCTCATAGTAAAAAAATAAAAAAAAACCCAAAAAGAAATCTCTTATAATTTTGATAATTGTTGTTATTGTGTGGTATAGCTGATCATATATCAAGAAATCTATTATGCTACATATAATCAACATGTATAGGTGTTATCGACAGTAAATGTTATGTGGGGTTTCTAATAATATCGCTAATAATTCTGAGCGGCTTTGGCGCTCCAGTACTGGTGACTAAAAAAAAAAAAAGGGGGAGGAGTAGAAAGGAAAAAAAAAACGCGTGGCATGTGGGTGATTTTATACATTTGTCCTGTGCCACTCAGGACAAAAGATGAGTAAATCGCCCTGGCATTTAAGTGACGGATATGGGCAAAAGGTGAGTTCATGGCGAGTAAAGTGTTCATTCGCTACGTCTAAAATGAATGCCGCTATACCGGACGATCCAGGAATATTCATGAAATAAAAGCCTCCGCTAAGTTAAAGCGAGAATGACCGTTAAATCCTTACAACGCTTAGCCACAAAACTGCATATGCAAATCAGTTTGCTTGCTGCAGAGGATTCTGGGAGCTGGCTCTCGGGGGAGCTCCGCTGGACTCTGCTCTTTGGGCGAGCGCAGGCTGCATTGGGAGGACGCCAATACGCTGTAGGAGCGGGGAAAGGTGAGTTAGTTGGGGCCACCTGGTGGTGGCCAGTGTTCCCTTTTAAGGTGCTCGGAGCGCGGCCGCTTCTGCCTCCCCGCTCACTGCATACTTCAAGCCGCGCAGCAACAGCTGTCAGCTTGAGAGGAACTATGGCTGGGGCAGTATTTTGAAAATACCCGCCCCTTCCTTCCCTCCCTCCCTGGGTGATTGGCAGCTGGCAAGAGCCAACCAGGATGAAGAGCTGAGGCGGCAGGATCACCCCCTCCAGGAGCGATATCAGGAATGCAGTATGGAAGTTTTACATACACTTGTGCATGTGTCAGTGAGAGCAGGGAGAGGGACCTGTAGTTACAGTAATGTCATATACTGCACAGCCTGCAACCACTGTTCTATAGGCAAGGAAAAAAATAATGGCTAGGCATGACATGACAAAGCTCCTGTACATCTCCCCTCCTCTGTCCCTTGCTGCCCAATTTACCTATGTCCCACACCCCAACCCTATCTGCACCCTATGTATCTGTACCCCAACCCTATCAGCATCCTATGTTTCTGTACCCCAACCCTATCAGCATCCTATGTATCTGTACCCCAACCCTATCTGCACCCTATGTATCTGTACCCCAACCCTATCTGCACCCTATGTATCTGTACCCCAACCCTATCTGCACCCTATGTATCTGTACCCCAACCCTATCTGCACCCTATGTATCTGTACTCTAACCCTACCTGCACCCTATGTTTCTGTACCCCAACCCTATCAGCATCCTATGTATCTGTTCATCAACCCTATCAGCATCCTATGTATCTGTACTCCAACCCTATCTGCACCCTATGTATCTGTACTCCAACCCTATCAGCATCCTATGTATCTGTACATCAACCCTATCGGCATCCTATGTATCTGTACATCAACCCTATCGGCATCCTATGTATCTGTACCCCAACCCTATCAGCATCCTATGTATCTGTACATCAACCCTATCGGCATCCTATGTATCTGTACATCAACCCTATCTGCATCCTATGTATCTGTACCCCAACCCTATCGGCATCCTATGTATCTGTACATCAACCCTAGCCATTTATTTAGGCCTGGTGCAGGAGCATGCATCAGCTTGGAATTGCCAGAATGCTACATTTTACAGCCATCCCAGGAGATTGCACACAGTGGGGCATCCCAAATCGGGACGCTCCGGGGAGAAGCAATAAGCCGACCGGATTTTTTTTTTTTTTTTTTAGGGCTCCAATATGAATTTTGATCCGCTTTAAAGTAGACTGAAACCCACCGGCCCCGGAGTTTAAAAGGGTCCTTCCCTGAGGCATCCCAAGTTCTGATGCCCCTCTGTGCGAATCTCTCTGGCTCGTTGCAAATCTCGCCTTTCCCCTTGCTCTCACTCGCCACATCCCCGGCAGCTTTGGGCAAGGATCTCCTACAGCTGGTCTTCTGTGTTTTGGTCCACTTTAAGCATTTAAAGCAGACCAAAACCCAAGCCACCTGGCCCTAGAGTCCAAAAGACTCCAGGTCTGTGTGGAACCCCTGGGGTCACCCCTAATCTTCCATCCACTCTTCTGCTGACCCACATTCACGTCTCCCACCTGTGTGCCTGCCTGACCGCTGGAACACAAGGAGGGACAAAAATGTACTGATCCTCAAGGCTAAAAGTAGGTGGGTCATTAAGGGGTTAAAGAACGTTTCACAAACCGTAGATATGCGCCACCTTTATCCACATAAGACAGATTCCAGGTATGCAATAAAAAAGTGAGACATTTTCGGGACGGCGTCTTCATTTTTATGTGTCAGTTAAGTGGTTCAAAACCTGTGATTTTCACTCTTTGGGATGCCCTGCTGCATGACACCCCACCATTTGCCCCATATGACACACCTTGCCGTCATTCTGCTTGCACAGGCGTGGCTCCCCTCCAATCAGGCTCTCCTGCCACGCATACTAATGCGTGGCTGGAGAAGCTGAATGGAACCTCAGGCCCACTGGCTATTGGCTCGCACAGTCTGAGAAAAATGCCAGTGATGCCACCGCCAACTGCGCATGCGCTGTGGGCTCATTGGCGAGGTAAGCATGTCGGGACACTGGGGGGCGGGGTTCACACAGCGAGGCACCCCAAATCAGGAGTGAATACAAACTGGACTCTATACAATTCCATGGCCGGCCGATAGATTCCCTTCCCCCTTCAGGATGCCCCGCTGTGTGAAACCCCCCAGGTCGTCCCCTGGTATACCCACCTTCCATCCCGCTCCAACGGCCCATGGGCGAGTAGCAGCCACATCCCCGCTCGCTATCCCTTTGGCAGGACGCTTGCCCGCACGGTTCGGCTGCTCAGACACACTGATTAGATGCATACGTTGTAGGACCGGAGGGGGGGGGAAAGGGGGCCTGGAGGGTTTCATATAGTGGGGCATTCTGCATCGGGGTGCCCCTGGGGAAAGGACCAAAACCCGGGGATAGTCAAAATCCTAAAAGTCTAAAAGTTTATTTATTTTTTTTACTTTAAAAGTTAAAAATAAAAAATTCCGGCTGCATGCTTATTAATGACCTACTCACCTTACCGGACCGCTACACCGGGGAGTAGGTATCCCACAGTGTACGGCAGTGGCTATGACAGACAGCGGCTGGAGTAAAGCAAGTCTCCTATAGGAGGATTCAAAGCTATGCACCACATAAAATGACGATTTAAATCTATGCCTTGCTTAATTACAAATAATTAAAGTGGACCAACACCCAGGGCGGATCGGCCCGGGAATCTATAAGAACCCCCCAGGAAGCCCACAAATCCTGGCTTTTCCACGTCCGCCGCCGCCTCCCGCGCGTCCCTCTAGCAGGGCGCGCTCCCGCGCTGGCCGCTTGTGAATGGCCGGCGCGGGTGCGCTCCCTCTAAGAGGGACGCGCGGGAGGCGGCGGCAGACGCGCTCTGCTTGTCCGTCGCTGCCTCTCGTTTGTCCGTCGCCGGTGATTGGACGAGCGAGTCACGTGGGAGCGGGGTGAGGCGAGGTGAGTTTTCGGGGCTTTCTGGGGGGTTTCACACAGCGGGGCACCCCCGATCGGGGTGCCCCACCGAAGTGGGCCAAAACCCAGGATAGTCAAAATCCTGGGTGTTGGTCCACTTTAAAACCATTAAAATCCTTTAAACTTGATCAGGGATCAGCTAATCATGGCAGCAGGTAATCAAAACTATTGCCCCATGTAATGATTTGATTTTACGATTATCCACCAATATGCTCATAGTAAAAAAATAAAAAAAAACCCAAAAAGAAATCTCTTATAATTTTGATAATTGTTGTTATTGTGTGGTATAGCTGATCATATATCAAGAAATCTATTATGCTACATATAATCAACATGTATAGGTGTTATCGACAGTAAATGTTATGTGGGGTTTCTAATAATATCGCTAATAATTCTGAGCGGCTTTGGCGCTCCAGTACTGGTGACTAAAAAAAAAAAAAAGGGGGAGGAGTAGAAAGGAAAAAAAAAACGCGTGGCATGTGGGTGATTTTATACATTTGTCCTGTGCCACTCAGGACAAAAGATGAGTAAATCGCCCTGGCATTTAAGTGACGGATATGGGCAAAAGGTGAGTTCATGGCGAGTAAAGTGTTCATTCGCTACGTCTAAAATGAATGCCGCTATACCGGACGATCCAGGAATATTCATGAAATAAAAGCTTCCGCTAAGTTAAAGCCAGAATGACCGTTAAATCCTTACAACGCTTAGCCACAAAACTGCATATGCAAATCAGTTTGCTTGCTGCAGAGGATTCTGGGAGCTGGCTCTCGGCGGAGCTCCGCTGGACTCTGCTCTTTGGGCGAGCGCAGGCTGCATTGGGAGGACGCCAATACGCTGTAGGAGCGGGGAAAGGTGAGTTAGTTGGGGCCACCTGGTGGTGGCCAGTGTTCCCTTTTAAGGTGCTCGGAGCGCGGCCGCTTCTGCCTCCCCGCTCACTGCATACTTCAAGCCGCGCCTAGCAACAGCTGTCAGCTTGAGAGGAACTATGGCTGGGGCAGTATTTTGAAAATACCCGCCCCTTCCTTCCCTCCCTGGGTGATTGGCAGCTGGCAAGAGCCAACCAGGATGAAGAGCTGAGGCGGCAGGATCACCCCCTCCAGGAGCGATATCAGGAATGCAGTATGGAAGTTTTACATACACTTGTGCATGTGTCAGTGAGAGCAGGGGGAGGGACCTGTAGTTACAGTAATGTCATATACTGCACAGCCTGCAACCACTGTTCTATAGGCAAGGAAAAAAATAATGGCTAGGCATGACATGACAAAGCTCCTGTACATCTCCCCTCCTCTGTCCCTTGCTGCCCAATTTACCTATGTCCCACACCCCAACCCTATCTGCACCCTATGTATCTGTACCCCAACCCTATCTGCATCCTATGTATCTGTTCATCAACCCTATCAGCATCCTATGTATCTGTACCCCAACCCTATCAGCATCCTATGTATCTGTTCATCAACCCTATCGGCATCCTATGTATCTGTACATCAACCCTATCGGCATCCTATGTATCTGTTCATCAACCCTATCTGCACCCTATGTATCTGTACTCTAACCCTACCTGCACCCTATGTATCTGTACATCAACCCTATCGGCATCCTATGTATCTGTTCATCAACCCTATCTGCACCCTATGTATCTGTACTCCAACCCTATCAGCATCCTATGTATCTGTACCCCAACCCTATCTGCACCCTATGTATCTGTACCCCAACCCTAGCCATTTATTTAGGCCTGGTGCAGGAGCATGCATCAGCTTGGAATTGCCAGAATGCTACATTTTACAGCCATCCCAGGAGATTGCACACAGTGGGGCATCCCAAATCGGGACGCTCCGGGGAGAAGCAATAAGCCGACCGGATTTTTCTTTGGGGGGGGGGGGGGGCTCCAATATGGGTTTTGATCCGCTTTAAAGTAGACTGAAACCCACCGGCCCCGGAGTTTAAAAGGGTCCTTCCCTGGGGCATCCCAAATTCTGATGCCCCTCTGTGCGAATCTCTCTGGCTCGTTGCAAATCTCGCCTTTCCCCTTGCTCTCACTCGCCACATCCCCGGCAGCTTTGGGCAAGGATCTCCTACAGCTGGTCTTCTGTGTTTTGGTCCACTTTAAGCATTTAAAGCAGACCAAAACCCAAGCCACCCGGCCCTAGAGTCCAAAAGACTCCAGGTCTGTGTGGAACCCCTAGGGTCACCCCTAATCTTCCATCCACTCTTCTGCCGACCCACATTCACGTCTCCCACCTATGTGCCTGCCTGACCGCTGGAACACAAGGAGGGACAAAAATGTACTGACCCTCAAGGCTAAAAGTAGGTGGGTCATTAAGGGGTTAAAGAACGTTTCACAAACCGTAGATATGCGCCACCTTTATCCACATAAGACAGATTCCAGGTATGCAATAAAAAAGTGAGACATTTTCGGGACGGCGTCTTCATTTTTATGTGTCAGTTAAGTGGTTCAAAACCTGTGATTTTCACTCTTTGGGATGCCCTGCTGCATGACACCCCACCATTTGCCCGATATGACACACCTTGCCGCCATTCTGCTTGCACAGGCGTGGCTCCCCTCCAATCAGGCTCTCCTGCCACGCATACTAATGCCTGGCTGGAGAAGCTGAATGGAACCTCAGGCCCACTGGCTATTGGCTCGCACAGTCTGAGAAAAATGCCAGCGATGCCACCGCCAACTGCGCATGCGCTGTGGGCTCATTGGCGAGGTAAGCATGTCGGGACACTGGGGGGCGGGGTTCACACAGCGAGGCACCCCAAATCAGGAGTGAATACAAACTGGACTCTATACAATTCCATGGCCGGCCGATAGATTCCCTTCCCCCTTCAGGATGCCCCGCTGTGTGAAACCCCCCCAGGCCGTCCCCTGGTATACTCACCTTCCATCCCGCTCCAACGGCCCATGGGCGAGCAGCAGCCACATCCCCGCTCGCTATCCCTTTGGCAGGACGCTTGCCCGCACGGTTCGGCTGCTCAGACACACTGATTAGATGCATACGTTGTAGGACCGGGGGGGGCCTGGAGGGTTTCATATAGTGGGGCATTCTGCATCGGGGTGCCCCTGGGGAAAGGACCAAAACCCGGGATAGTCAAAATCCTAAAAGTCTAAAAGTTTATTTATTTTTTTTTTTTACTTTAAAAGTTAAAAATAAAAAATTCCGGCTGCATGCTTATTAGTGACCTACTCACCTTACCGGACCGCTACACCGGGGAGTAGGTATCCCACAGTGTACGGCAGTGGCTATGACAGACAGCGGCTGGAGTAAAGCAAGTCTCCTATAGGAGGATTCAAAGCTATGCACCACATAAAATGACGATTTAAATCTATGCCTTGCTTAATTACAAATAATTAAAGTGGACCAACACCCAGGGCGGATCGGCCCGGGAATCTATAAGAACCCCCCAGGAAGCCCACAAATCCTACCTTTTCCACGTCCGATCGGGGTGCCCCACCGAAGTGGGCCAAAACCCAGGATAGTCAAAATCCTGGGTGTTGGTCCACTTTAAAACCATTAAAATCCTTTAAACTTGATCAGGGATCAGCTAATCATGGCAGCAGGTAATCAAAACTATTGCCCCATGTAATGATTTGATTTTACGATTATCCACCAATATGCTCATAGTAAAAAAATAAAAAAAAACCCAAAAAGAAATCTCTTATAATTTTGATAATTGTTGTTATTGTGTGGTATAGCTGATCATATATCAAGAAATCTATTATGCTACATATAATCAACATGTATAGGTGTTATCGACAGTAAATGTTATGTGGGGTTTCTAATAATATCGCTAATAATTCTGAGCGGCTTTGGCGCTCCAGTACTGGTGACTAAAAAAAAAAAAAAGGGGGAGGAGTAGAAAGGAAAAAAAAAACGCGTGGCATGTGGGTGATTTTATACATTTGTCCTGTGCCACTCAGGACAAAAGATGAGTAAATCGCCCTGGCATTTAAGTGACGGATATGGGCAAAAGGTGAGTTCATGGCGAGTAAAGTGTTCATTCGCTACGTCTAAAATGAATGCCGCTATACCGGACGATCCAGGAATATTCATGAAATAAAAGCCTCCGCTAAGTTAAAGCGAGAATGACCGTTAAATCCTTACAACGCTTAGCCACAAAACTGCATATGCAAATCAGTTTGCTTGCTGCAGAGGATTCTGGGAGCTGGCTCTCGGCGGAGCTCCGCTGGACTCTGCTCTTTGGGCGAGCGCAGGCTGCATTGGGAGGACGCCAATACGCTGTAGGAGCGGGGAAAGGTGAGTTAGTTGGGGCCACCTGGTGGTGGCCAGTGTTCCCTTTTAAGGTGCTCGGAGCGCGGCCGCTTCTGCCTCCCCGCTCACTGCATACTTCAAGCCGCGCAGCAACAGCTGTCAGCTTGAGAGGAACTATGGCTGGGGCAGTATTTTGAAAATACCCGCCCCTTCCTTCCCTCCCTCCCTGGGTGATTGGCAGCTGGCAAGAGCCAACCAGGATGAAGAGCTGAGGCGGCAGGATCACCCCCTCCAGGAGCGATATCAGGAATGCAGTATGGAAGTTTTACATACACTTGTGCATGTGTCAGTGAGAGCAGGGAGAGGGACCTGTAGTTACAGTAATGTCATATACTGCACAGCCTGCAACCACTGTTCTATAGGCAAGGAAAAAAATAATGGCTAGGCATGACATGACAAAGCTCCTGTACATCTCCCCTCCTCTGTCCCTTGCTGCCCAATTTACCTATGTCCCACACCCCAACCCTATCTGCACCCTATGTATCTGTACCCCAACCCTATCAGCATCCTATGTTTCTGTACCCCAACCCTATCAGCATCCTATGTATCTGTACCCCAACCCTATCTGCACCCTATGTATCTGTACCCCAACCCTATCTGCACCCTATGTATCTGTACCCCAACCCTATCTGCACCCTATGTATCTGTACCCCAACCCTATCTGCACCCTATGTATCTGTACTCTAACCCTACCTGCACCCTATGTTTCTGTACCCCAACCCTATCAGCATCCTATGTATCTGTTCATCAACCCTATCAGCATCCTATGTATCTGTACTCCAACCCTATCTGCACCCTATGTATCTGTACTCCAACCCTATCAGCATCCTATGTATCTGTACATCAACCCTATCGGCATCCTATGTATCTGTACATCAACCCTATCGGCATCCTATGTATCTGTACCCCAACCCTATCAGCATCCTATGTATCTGTACATCAACCCTATCGGCATCCTATGTATCTGTACATCAACCCTATCTGCATCCTATGTATCTGTACCCCAACCCTATCGGCATCCTATGTATCTGTACATCAACCCTAGCCATTTATTTAGGCCTGGTGCAGGAGCATGCATCAGCTTGGAATTGCCAGAATGCTACATTTTACAGCCATCCCAGGAGATTGCACACAGTGGGGCATCCCAAATCGGGACGCTCCGGGGAGAAGCAATAAGCCGACCGGATTTTTTTTTTTTTTTTTTAGGGCTCCAATATGAATTTTGATCCGCTTTAAAGTAGACTGAAACCCACCGGCCCCGGAGTTTAAAAGGGTCCTTCCCTGAGGCATCCCAAGTTCTGATGCCCCTCTGTGCGAATCTCTCTGGCTCGTTGCAAATCTCGCCTTTCCCCTTGCTCTCACTCGCCACATCCCCGGCAGCTTTGGGCAAGGATCTCCTACAGCTGGTCTTCTGTGTTTTGGTCCACTTTAAGCATTTAAAGCAGACCAAAACCCAAGCCACCTGGCCCTAGAGTCCAAAAGACTCCAGGTCTGTGTGGAACCCCTGGGGTCACCCCTAATCTTCCATCCACTCTTCTGCTGACCCACATTCACGTCTCCCACCTGTGTGCCTGCCTGACCGCTGGAACACAAGGAGGGACAAAAATGTACTGATCCTCAAGGCTAAAAGTAGGTGGGTCATTAAGGGGTTAAAGAACGTTTCACAAACCGTAGATATGCGCCACCTTTATCCACATAAGACAGATTCCAGGTATGCAATAAAAAAGTGAGACATTTTCGGGACGGCGTCTTCATTTTTATGTGTCAGTTAAGTGGTTCAAAACCTGTGATTTTCACTCTTTGGGATGCCCTGCTGCATGACACCCCACCATTTGCCCCATATGACACACCTTGCCGTCATTCTGCTTGCACAGGCGTGGCTCCCCTCCAATCAGGCTCTCCTGCCACGCATACTAATGCGTGGCTGGAGAAGCTGAATGGAACCTCAGGCCCACTGGCTATTGGCTCGCACAGTCTGAGAAAAATGCCAGTGATGCCACCGCCAACTGCGCATGCGCTGTGGGCTCATTGGCGAGGTAAGCATGTCGGGACACTGGGGGGCGGGGTTCACACAGCGAGGCACCCCAAATCAGGAGTGAATACAAACTGGACTCTATACAATTCCATGGCCGGCCGATAGATTCCCTTCCCCCTTCAGGATGCCCCGCTGTGTGAAACCCCCCAGGTCGTCCCCTGGTATACCCACCTTCCATCCCGCTCCAACGGCCCATGGGCGAGTAGCAGCCACATCCCCGCTCGCTATCCCTTTGGCAGGACGCTTGCCCGCACGGTTCGGCTGCTCAGACACACTGATTAGATGCATACGTTGTAGGACCGGAGGGGGGGGGAAAGGGGGCCTGGAGGGTTTCATATAGTGGGGCATTCTGCATCGGGGTGCCCCTGGGGAAAGGACCAAAACCCGGGGATAGTCAAAATCCTAAAAGTCTAAAAGTTTATTTATTTTTTTTACTTTAAAAGTTAAAAATAAAAAATTCCGGCTGCATGCTTATTAATGACCTACTCACCTTACCGGACCGCTACACCGGGGAGTAGGTATCCCACAGTGTACGGCAGTGGCTATGACAGACAGCGGCTGGAGTAAAGCAAGTCTCCTATAGGAGGATTCAAAGCTATGCACCACATAAAATGACGATTTAAATCTATGCCTTGCTTAATTACAAATAATTAAAGTGGACCAACACCCAGGGCGGATCGGCCCGGGAATCTATAAGAACCCCCCAGGAAGCCCACAAATCCTGGCTTTTCCACGTCCGCCGCCGCCTCCCGCGCGTCCCTCTAGCAGGGCGCGCTCCCGCGCTGGCCGCTTGTGAATGGCCGGCGCGGGTGCGCTCCCTCTAAGAGGGACGCGCGGGAGGCGGCGGCAGACGCGCTCTGCTTGTCCGTCGCTGCCTCTCGTTTGTCCGTCGCCGGTGATTGGACGAGCGAGTCACGTGGGAGCGGGGTGAGGCGAGGTGAGTTTTCGGGGCTTTCTGGGGGGTTTCACACAGCGGGGCACCCCCGATCGGGGTGCCCCACCGAAGTGGGCCAAAACCCAGGATAGTCAAAATCCTGGGTGTTGGTCCACTTTAAAACCATTAAAATCCTTTAAACTTGATCAGGGATCAGCTAATCATGGCAGCAGGTAATCAAAACTATTGCCCCATGTAATGATTTGATTTTACGATTATCCACCAATATGCTCATAGTAAAAAAATAAAAAAAAACCCAAAAAGAAATCTCTTATAATTTTGATAATTGTTGTTATTGTGTGGTATAGCTGATCATATATCAAGAAATCTATTATGCTACATATAATCAACATGTATAGGTGTTATCGACAGTAAATGTTATGTGGGGTTTCTAATAATATCGCTAATAATTCTGAGCGGCTTTGGCGCTCCAGTACTGGTGACTAAAAAAAAAAAAAAGGGGGAGGAGTAGAAAGGAAAAAAAAAACGCGTGGCATGTGGGTGATTTTATACATTTGTCCTGTGCCACTCAGGACAAAAGATGAGTAAATCGCCCTGGCATTTAAGTGACGGATATGGGCAAAAGGTGAGTTCATGGCGAGTAAAGTGTTCATTCGCTACGTCTAAAATGAATGCCGCTATACCGGACGATCCAGGAATATTCATGAAATAAAAGCTTCCGCTAAGTTAAAGCCAGAATGACCGTTAAATCCTTACAACGCTTAGCCACAAAACTGCATATGCAAATCAGTTTGCTTGCTGCAGAGGATTCTGGGAGCTGGCTCTCGGCGGAGCTCCGCTGGACTCTGCTCTTTGGGCGAGCGCAGGCTGCATTGGGAGGACGCCAATACGCTGTAGGAGCGGGGAAAGGTGAGTTAGTTGGGGCCACCTGGTGGTGGCCAGTGTTCCCTTTTAAGGTGCTCGGAGCGCGGCCGCTTCTGCCTCCCCGCTCACTGCATACTTCAAGCCGCGCCTAGCAACAGCTGTCAGCTTGAGAGGAACTATGGCTGGGGCAGTATTTTGAAAATACCCGCCCCTTCCTTCCCTCCCTGGGTGATTGGCAGCTGGCAAGAGCCAACCAGGATGAAGAGCTGAGGCGGCAGGATCACCCCCTCCAGGAGCGATATCAGGAATGCAGTATGGAAGTTTTACATACACTTGTGCATGTGTCAGTGAGAGCAGGGGGAGGGACCTGTAGTTACAGTAATGTCATATACTGCACAGCCTGCAACCACTGTTCTATAGGCAAGGAAAAAAATAATGGCTAGGCATGACATGACAAAGCTCCTGTACATCTCCCCTCCTCTGTCCCTTGCTGCCCAATTTACCTATGTCCCACACCCCAACCCTATCTGCACCCTATGTATCTGTACCCCAACCCTATCTGCATCCTATGTATCTGTTCATCAACCCTATCAGCATCCTATGTATCTGTACCCCAACCCTATCAGCATCCTATGTATCTGTTCATCAACCCTATCGGCATCCTATGTATCTGTACATCAACCCTATCGGCATCCTATGTATCTGTTCATCAACCCTATCTGCACCCTATGTATCTGTACTCTAACCCTACCTGCACCCTATGTATCTGTACATCAACCCTATCGGCATCCTATGTATCTGTTCATCAACCCTATCTGCACCCTATGTATCTGTACTCCAACCCTATCAGCATCCTATGTATCTGTACCCCAACCCTATCTGCACCCTATGTATCTGTACCCCAACCCTAGCCATTTATTTAGGCCTGGTGCAGGAGCATGCATCAGCTTGGAATTGCCAGAATGCTACATTTTACAGCCATCCCAGGAGATTGCACACAGTGGGGCATCCCAAATCGGGACGCTCCGGGGAGAAGCAATAAGCCGACCGGATTTTTCTTTGGGGGGGGGGGGGGGCTCCAATATGGGTTTTGATCCGCTTTAAAGTAGACTGAAACCCACCGGCCCCGGAGTTTAAAAGGGTCCTTCCCTGGGGCATCCCAAATTCTGATGCCCCTCTGTGCGAATCTCTCTGGCTCGTTGCAAATCTCGCCTTTCCCCTTGCTCTCACTCGCCACATCCCCGGCAGCTTTGGGCAAGGATCTCCTACAGCTGGTCTTCTGTGTTTTGGTCCACTTTAAGCATTTAAAGCAGACCAAAACCCAAGCCACCCGGCCCTAGAGTCCAAAAGACTCCAGGTCTGTGTGGAACCCCTGGGGTCACCCCTAATCTTCCATCCACTCTTCTGCCGACCCACATTCACGTCTCCCACCTATGTGCCTGCCTGACCGCTGGAACACAAGGAGGGACAAAAATGTACTGACCCTCAAGGCTAAAAGTAGGTGGGTCATTAAGGGGTTAAAGAACGTTTCACAAACCGTAGATATGCGCCACCTTTATCCACATAAGACAGATTCCAGGTATGCAATAAAAAAGTGAGACATTTTCGGGACGGCGTCTTCATTTTTATGTGTCAGTTAAGTGGTTCAAAACCTGTGATTTTCACTCTTTGGGATGCCCTGCTGCATGACACCCCACCATTTGCCCGATATGACACACCTTGCCGCCATTCTGCTTGCACAGGCGTGGCTCCCCTCCAATCAGGCTCTCCTGCCACGCATACTAATGCCTGGCTGGAGAAGCTGAATGGAACCTCAGGCCCACTGGCTATTGGCTCGCACAGTCTGAGAAAAATGCCAGCGATGCCACCGCCAACTGCGCATGCGCTGTGGGCTCATTGGCGAGGTAAGCATGTCGGGACACTGGGGGGCGGGGTTCACACAGCGAGGCACCCCAAATCAGGAGTGAATACAAACTGGACTCTATACAATTCCATGGCCGGCCGATAGATTCCCTTCCCCCTTCAGGATGCCCCGCTGTGTGAAACCCCCCCAGGCCGTCCCCTGGTATACTCACCTTCCATCCCGCTCCAACGGCCCATGGGCGAGCAGCAGCCACATCCCCGCTCGCTATCCCTTTGGCAGGACGCTTGCCCGCACGGTTCGGCTGCTCAGACACACTGATTAGATGCATACGTTGTAGGACCGGGGGGGGCCTGGAGGGTTTCATATAGTGGGGCATTCTGCATCGGGGTGCCCCTGGGGAAAGGACCAAAACCCGGGATAGTCAAAATCCTAAAAGTCTAAAAGTTTATTTATTTTTTTTTTTTACTTTAAAAGTTAAAAATAAAAAATTCCGGCTGCATGCTTATTAGTGACCTACTCACCTTACCGGACCGCTACACCGGGGAGTAGGTATCCCACAGTGTACGGCAGTGGCTATGACAGACAGCGGCTGGAGTAAAGCAAGTCTCCTATAGGAGGATTCAAAGCTATGCACCACATAAAATGACGATTTAAATCTATGCCTTGCTTAATTACAAATAATTAAAGTGGACCAACACCCAGGGCGGATCGGCCCGGGAATCTATAAGAACCCCCCAGGAAGCCCACAAATCCTACCTTTTCCACGTCCGATCGGGGTGCCCCACCGAAGTGGGCCAAAACCCAGGATAGTCAAAATCCTGGGTGTTGGTCCACTTTAAAACCATTAAAATCCTTTAAACTTGATCAGGGATCAGCTAATCATGGCAGCAGGTAATCAAAACTATTGCCCCATGTAATGATTTGATTTTACGATTATCCACCAATATGCTCATAGTAAAAAAATAAAAAAAAACCCAAAAAGAAATCTCTTATAATTTTGATAATTGTTGTTATTGTGTGGTATAGCTGATCATATATCAAGAAATCTATTATGCTACATATAATCAACATGTATAGGTGTTATCGACAGTAAATGTTATGTGGGGTTTCTAATAATATCGCTAATAATTCTGAGCGGCTTTGGCGCTCCAGTACTGGTGACTAAAAAAAAAAAAAAGGGGGAGGAGTAGAAAGGAAAAAAAAAACGCGCGGCATGTGGGTGATTTTATACATTTGTCCTGTGCCACTCAGGTCAAAAGATGAGTAAATCGCCCTGGCATTTAAGTGACGGATATGGGCAAAAGGTGAGTTCATGGCGAGTAAAGTGTTCATTCGCTACGTCTAAAATGAATGCCGCTATACCGGACGATCCAGGAATATTCATGAAATAAAAGCTTCCGCTAAGTTAAAGCCAGAATGACCGTTAAATCCTTACAACGCTTAGCCACAAAACTGCATATGCAAATCAGTTTGCTTGCTGCAGAGGATTCTGGGAGCTGGCTCTCGGCGGAGCTCCGCTGGACTCTGCTCTTTGGGCGAGCGCAGGCTGCATTGGGAGGACGCCAATACGCTGTAGGAGCGGGGAAAGGTGAGTTAGTTGGGGCCACCTGGTGGTGGCCAGTGTTCCCTTTTAAGGTGCTCGGAGCGCGGCCGCTTCTGCCTCCCCGCTCACTGCATACTTCAAGCCGCGCCTAGCAACAGCTGTCAGCTTGAGAGGAACTATGGCTGGGGCAGTATTTTGAAAATACCCGCCCCTTCCTTCCCTCCCTGGGTGATTGGCAGCTGGCAAGAGCCAACCAGGATGAAGAGCTGAGGCGGCAGGATCACCCCCTCCAGGAGCGATATCAGGAATGCAGTATGGAAGTTTTACATACACTTGTGCATGTGTCAGTGAGAGCAGGGGGAGGGACCTGTAGTTACAGTAATGTCATATACTGCACAGCCTGCAACCACTGTTCTATAGGCAAGGAAAAAAATAATGGCTAGGCATGACATGACAAAGCTCCTGTACATCTCCCCTCCTCTGTCCCTTGCTGCCCAATTTACCTATGTCCCACACCCCAACCCTATCTGCACCCTATGTATCTGTACCCCAACCCTATCTGCATCCTATGTATCTGTTCATCAACCCTATCAGCATCCTATGTATCTGTACCCCAACCCTATCAGCATCCTATGTATCTGTTCATCAACCCTATCGGCATCCTATGTATCTGTACATCAACCCTATCGGCATCCTATGTATCTGTTCATCAACCCTATCTGCACCCTATGTATCTGTACTCTAACCCTACCTGCACCCTATGTATCTGTACATCAACCCTATCGGCATCCTATGTATCTGTTCATCAACCCTATCTGCACCCTATGTATCTGTACTCCAACCCTATCAGCATCCTATGTATCTGTACCCCAACCCTATCTGCACCCTATGTATCTGTACCCCAACCCTAGCCATTTATTTAGGCCTGGTGCAGGAGCATGCATCAGCTTGGAATTGCCAGAATGCTACATTTTACAGCCATCCCAGGAGATTGCACACAGTGGGGCATCCCAAATCGGGACGCTCCGGGGAGAAGCAATAAGCCGACCGGATTTTTCTTTGGGGGGGGGGGGGGGGGCTCCAATATGGGTTTTGATCCGCTTTAAAGTAGACTGAAACCCACCGGCCCCGGAGTTTAAAAGGGTCCTTCCCTGGGGCATCCCAAATTCTGATGCCCCTCTGTGCGAATCTCTCTGGCTCGTTGCAAATCTCGCCTTTCCCCTTGCTCTCACTCGCCACATCCCCGGCAGCTTTGGGCAAGGATCTCCTACAGCTGGTCTTCTGTGTTTTGGTCCACTTTAAGCATTTAAAGCAGACCAAAACCCAAGCCACCCGGCCCTAGAGTCCAAAAGACTCCAGGTCTGTGTGGAACCCCTGGGGTCACCCCTAATCTTCCATCCACTCTTCTGCCGACCCACATTCACGTCTCCCACCTATGTGCCTGCCTGACCGCTGGAACACAAGGAGGGACAAAAATGTACTGACCCTCAAGGCTAAAAGTAGGTGGGTCATTAAGGGGTTAAAGAACGTTTCACAAACCGTAGATATGCGCCACCTTTATCCACATAAGACAGATTCCAGGTATGCAATAAAAAAGTGAGACATTTTCGGGACGGCGTCTTCATTTTTATGTGTCAGTTAAGTGGTTCAAAACCTGTGATTTTCACTCTTTGGGATGCCCTGCTGCATGACACCCCACCATTTGCCCGATATGACACACCTTGCCGCCATTCTGCTTGCACAGGCGTGGCTCCCCTCCAATCAGGCTCTCCTGCCACGCATACTAATGCCTGGCTGGAGAAGCTGAATGGAACCTCAGGCCCACTGGCTATTGGCTCGCACAGTCTGAGAAAAATGCCAGCGATGCCACCGCCAACTGCGCATGCGCTGTGGGCTCATTGGCGAGGTAAGCATGTCGGGACACTGGGGGGCGGGGTTCACACAGCGAGGCACCCCAAATCAGGAGTGAATACAAACTGGACTCTATACAATTCCATGGCCGGCCGATAGATTCCCTTCCCCCTTCAGGATGCCCCGCTGTGTGAAACCCCCCCAGGCCGTCCCCTGGTATACTCACCTTCCATCCCGCTCCAACGGCCCATGGGCGAGCAGCAGCCACATCCCCGCTCGCTATCCCTTTGGCAGGACGCTTGCCCGCACGGTTCGGCTGCTCAGACACACTGATTAGATGCATACGTTGTAGGACCGGGGGGGGCCTGGAGGGTTTCATATAGTGGGGCATTCTGCATCGGGGTGCCCCTGGGGAAAGGACCAAAACCCGGGATAGTCAAAATCCTAAAAGTCTAAAAGTTTATTTATTTTTTTTTTTTACTTTAAAAGTTAAAAATAAAAAATTCCGGCTGCATGCTTATTAGTGACCTACTCACCTTACCGGACCGCTACACCGGGGAGTAGGTATCCCACAGTGTACGGCAGTGGCTATGACAGACAGCGGCTGGAGTAAAGCAAGTCTCCTATAGGAGGATTCAAAGCTATGCACCACATAAAATGACGATTTAAATCTATGCCTTGCTTAATTACAAATAATTAAAGTGGACCAACACCCAGGGCGGATCGGCCCGGGAATCTATAAGAACCCCCCAGGAAGCCCACAAATCCTACCTTTTCCACGTCCGATCGGGGTGCCCCACCGAAGTGGGCCAAAACCCAGGATAGTCAAAATCCTGGGTGTTGGTCCACTTTAAAACCATTAAAATCCTTTAAACTTGATCAGGGATCAGCTAATCATGGCAGCAGGTAATCAAAACTATTGCCCCATGTAATGATTTGATTTTACGATTATCCACCAATATGCTCATAGTAAAAAAATAAAAAAAAACCCAAAAAGAAATCTCTTATAATTTTGATAATTGTTGTTATTGTGTGGTATAGCTGATCATATATCAAGAAATCTATTATGCTACATATAATCAACATGTATAGGTGTTATCGACAGTAAATGTTATGTGGGGTTTCTAATAATATCGCTAATAATTCTGAGCGGCTTTGGCGCTCCAGTACTGGTGACTAAAAAAAAAAAAAGGGGGAGGAGTAGAAAGGAAAAAAAAAACGCGCGGCATGTGGGTGATTTTATACATTTGTCCTGTGCCACTCAGGTCAAAAGATGAGTAAATCGCCCTGGCATTTAAGTGACGGATATGGGCAAAAGGTGAGTTCATGGCGAGTAAAGTGTTCATTCGCTACGTCTAAAATGAATGCCGCTATACCGGACGATCCAGGAATATTCATGAAATAAAAGCTTCCGCTAAGTTAAAGCCAGAATGACCGTTAAATCCTTACAACGCTTAGCCACAAAACTGCATATGCAAATCAGTTTGCTTGCTGCAGAGGATTCTGGGAGCTGGCTCTCGGCGGAGCTCCGCTGGACTCTGCTCTTTGGGCGAGCGCAGGCTGCATTGGGAGGACGCCAATACGCTGTAGGAGCGGGGAAAGGTGAGTTAGTTGGGGCCACCTGGTGGTGGCCAGTGTTCCCTTTTAAGGTGCTCGGAGCGCGGCCGCTTCTGCCTCCCCGCTCACTGCATACTTCAAGCCGCGCCTAGCAACAGCTGTCAGCTTGAGAGGAACTATGGCTGGGGCAGTATTTTGAAAATACCCGCCCCTTCCTTCCCTCCCTGGGTGATTGGCAGCTGGCAAGAGCCAACCAGGATGAAGAGCTGAGGCGGCAGGATCACCCCCTCCAGGAGCGATATCAGGAATGCAGTATGGAAGTTTTACATACACTTGTGCATGTGTCAGTGAGAGCAGGGGGAGGGACCTGTAGTTACAGTAATGTCATATACTGCACAGCCTGCAACCACTGTTCTATAGGCAAGGAAAAAAATAATGGCTAGGCATGACATGACAAAGCTCCTGTACATCTCCCCTCCTCTGTCCCTTGCTGCCCAATTTACCTATGTCCCACACCCCAACCCTATCTGCACCCTATGTATCTGTACTCTAACCCTACCTGCACCCTATGTTTCTGTACCCCAACCCTATCTGCATCCTATGTATCTGTTCATCAACCCTATCAGCATCCTATGTATCTGTACCCCAACCCTATCAGCATCCTATGTATCTGTTCATCAACCCTATCGGCATCCTATGTATCTGTACATCAACCCTATCGGCATCCTATGTATCTGTTCATCAACCCTATCTGCACCCTATGTATCTGTACTCTAACCCTACCTGCACCCTATGTATCTGTACATCAACCCTATCGGCATCCTATGTATCTGTTCATCAACCCTATCTGCACCCTATGTATCTGTACTCCAACCCTATCAGCATCCTATGTATCTGTACCCCAACCCTATCTGCACCCTATGTATCTGTACCCCAACCCTAGCCATTTATTTAGGCCTGGTGCAGGAGCATGCATCAGCTTGGAATTGCCAGAATGCTACATTTTACAGCCATCCCAGGAGATTGCACACAGTGGGGCATCCCAAATCGGGACGCTCCGGGGAGAAGCAATAAGCCGACCGGATTTTTCTTTGGGGGGGGGGGGGGGGGGGGGGGCTCCAATATGGGTTTTGATCCGCTTTAAAGTAGACTGAAACCCACCGGCCCCGGAGTTTAAAAGGGTCCTTCCCTGGGGCATCCCAAATTCTGATGCCCCTCTGTGCGAATCTCTCTGGCTCGTTGCAAATCTCGCCTTTCCCCTTGCTCTCACTCGCCACATCCCCGGCAGCTTTGGGCAAGGATCTCCTACAGCTGGTCTTCTGTGTTTTGGTCCACTTTAAGCATTTAAAGCAGACCAAAACCCAAGCCACCCGGCCCTAGAGTCCAAAAGACTCCAGGTCTGTGTGGAACCCCTGGGGTCACCCCTAATCTTCCATCCACTCTTCTGCCGACCCACATTCACGTCTCCCACCTATGTGCCTGCCTGACCGCTGGAACACAAGGAGGGACAAAAATGTACTGACCCTCAAGGCTAAAAGTAGGTGGGTCATTAAGGGGTTAAAGAACGTTTCACAAACCGTAGATATGCGCCACCTTTATCCACATAAGACAGATTCCAGGTATGCAATAAAAAAGTGAGACATTTTCGGGACGGCGTCTTCATTTTTATGTGTCAGTTAAGTGGTTCAAAACCTGTGATTTTCACTCTTTGGGATGCCCTGCTGCATGACACCCCACCATTTGCCCGATATGACACACCTTGCCGCCATTCTGCTTGCACAGGCGTGGCTCC
Organism: Gastrophryne carolinensis; assembly: GCA_027917425.1. Taxonomy (NCBI): domain Eukaryota; kingdom Metazoa; phylum Chordata; class Amphibia; order Anura; family Microhylidae; genus Gastrophryne; species Gastrophryne carolinensis. The sequence continues at coordinate 43,965 of JAQIHN010000285.1, forward strand.
CCTCCAATCAGGCTCTCCTGCCACGCATACTAATGCCTGGCTGGAGAAGCTGAATGGAACCTCAGGCCCACTGGCTATTGGCTCGCACAGTCTGAGAAAAATGCCAGCGATGCCACCGCCAACTGCGCATGCGCTGTGGGCTCATTGGCGAGGTAAGCATGTCGGGACACTGGGGGGCGGGGTTCACACAGCGAGGCACCCCAAATCAGGAGTGAATACAAACTGGACTCTATACAATTCCATGGCCGGCCGATAGATTCCCTTCCCCCTTCAGGATGCCCCGCTGTGTGAAACCCCCCCAGGCCGTCCCCTGGTATACTCACCTTCCATCCCGCTCCAACGGCCCATGGGCGAGCAGCAGCCACATCCCCGCTCGCTATCCCTTTGGCAGGACGCTTGCCCGCACGGTTCGGCTGCTCAGACACACTGATTAGATGCATACGTTGTAGGACCGGGGGGGGCCTGGAGGGTTTCATATAGTGGGGCATTCTGCATCGGGGTGCCCCTGGGGAAAGGACCAAAACCCGGGATAGTCAAAATCCTAAAAGTCTAAAAGTTTATTTATTTTTTTTTTTTACTTTAAAAGTTAAAAATAAAAAATTCCGGCTGCATGCTTATTAGTGACCTACTCACCTTACCGGACCGCTACACCGGGGAGTAGGTATCCCACAGTGTACGGCAGTGGCTATGACAGACAGCGGCTGGAGTAAAGCAAGTCTCCTATAGGAGGATTCAAAGCTATGCACCACATAAAATGACGATTTAAATCTATGCCTTGCTTAATTACAAATAATTAAAGTGGACCAACACCCAGGGCGGATCGGCCCGGGAATCTATAAGAACCCCCCAGGAAGCCCACAAATCCTACCTTTTCCACGTCCGATCGGGGTGCCCCACCGAAGTGGGCCAAAACCCAGGATAGTCAAAATCCTGGGTGTTGGTCCACTTTAAAACCATTAAAATCCTTTAAACTTGATCAGGGATCAGCTAATCATGGCAGCAGGTAATCAAAACTATTGCCCCATGTAATGATTTGATTTTACGATTATCCACCAATATGCTCATAGTAAAAAAATAAAAAAAAAACCAAAAAGAAATCTCTTATAATTTTGATAATTGTTGTTATTGTGTGGTATAGCTGATCATATATCAAGAAATCTATTATGCTACATATAATCAACATGTATAGGTGTTATCGACAGTAAATGTTATGTGGGGTTTCTAATAATATCGCTAATAATTCTGAGCGGCTTTGGCGCTCCAGTACTGGTGACTAAAAAAAAAAAAAAGGGGGAGGAGTAGAAAGGAAAAAAAAAAACGCGCGGCATGTGGGTGATTTTATACATTTGTCCTGTGCCACTCAGGACAAAAGATGAGTAAATCGCCCTGGCATTTAAGTGACGGATATGGGCAAAAGGTGAGTTCATGGCGAGTAAAGTGTTCATTCGCTACGTCTAAAATGAATGCCGCTATACCGGACGATCCAGGAATATTCATGAAATAAAAGCTTCCGCTAAGTTAAAGCCAGAATGACCGTTAAATCCTTACAACGCTTAGCCACAAAACTGCATATGCAAATCAGTTTGCTTGCTGCAGAGGATTCTGGGAGCTGGCTCTCGGCGGAGCTCCGCTGGACTCTGCTCTTTGGGCGAGCGCAGGCTGCATTGGGAGGACGCCAATACGCTGTAGGAGCGGGGAAAGGTGAGTTAGTTGGGGCCACCTGGTGGTGGCCAGTGTTCCCTTTTAAGGTGCTCGGAGCGCGGCCGCTTCTGCCTCCCCGCTCACTGCATACTTCAAGCCGCGCCTAGCAACAGCTGTCAGCTTGAGAGGAACTATGGCTGGGGCAGTATTTTGAAAATACCCGCCCCTTCCTTCCCTCCCTGGGTGATTGGCAGCTGGCAAGAGCCAACCAGGATGAAGAGCTGAGGCGGCAGGATCACCCCCTCCAGGAGCGATATCAGGAATGCAGTATGGAAGTTTTACATACACTTGTGCATGTGTCAGTGAGAGCAGGGGGAGGGACCTGTAGTTACAGTAATGTCATATACTGCACAGCCTGCAACCACTGTTCTATAGGCAAGGAAAAAAATAATGGCTAGGCATGACATGACAAAGCTCCTGTACATCTCCCCTCCTCTGTCCCTTGCTGCCCAATTTACCTATGTCCCACACCCCAACCCTATCTGCACCCTATGTATCTGTACTCTAACCCTACCTGCACCCTATGTTTCTGTACCCCAACCCTATCTGCATCCTATGTATCTGTTCATCAACCCTATCAGCATCCTATGTATCTGTACCCCAACCCTATCAGCATCCTATGTATCTGTTCATCAACCCTATCGGCATCCTATGTATCTGTACATCAACCCTATCGGCATCCTATGTATCTGTTCATCAACCCTATCTGCACCCTATGTATCTGTACTCTAACCCTACCTGCACCCTATGTATCTGTACATCAACCCTATCGGCATCCTATGTATCTGTTCATCAACCCTATCTGCACCCTATGTATCTGTACTCCAACCCTATCAGCATCCTATGTATCTGTACCCCAACCCTATCTGCACCCTATGTATCTGTACCCCAACCCTAGCCATTTATTTAGGCCTGGTGCAGGAGCATGCATCAGCTTGGAATTGCCAGAATGCTACATTTTACAGCCATCCCAGGAGATTGCACACAGTGGGGCATCCCAAATCGGGACGCTCCGGGGAGAAGCAATAAGCCGACCGGATTTTTCTTTGGGGGGGGGGGGGGGGGGGGCTCCAATATGGGTTTTGATCCGCTTTAAAGTAGACTGAAACCCACCGGCCCCGGAGTTTAAAAGGGTCCTTCCCTGGGGCATCCCAAATTCTGATGCCCCTCTGTGCGAATCTCTCTGGCTCGTTGCAAATCTCGCCTTTCCCCTTGCTCTCACTCGCCACATCCCCGGCAGCTTTGGGCAAGGATCTCCTACAGCTGGTCTTCTGTGTTTTGGTCCACTTTAAGCATTTAAAGCAGACCAAAACCCAAGCCACCCGGCCCTAGAGTCCAAAAGACTCCAGGTCTGTGTGGAACCCCTGGGGTCACCCCTAATCTTCCATCCACTCTTCTGCCGACCCACATTCACGTCTCCCACCTATGTGCCTGCCTGACCGCTGGAACACAAGGAGGGACAAAAATGTACTGACCCTCAAGGCTAAAAGTAGGTGGGTCATTAAGGGGTTAAAGAACGTTTCACAAACCGTAGATATGCGCCACCTTTATCCACATAAGACAGATTCCAGGTATGCAATAAAAAAGTGAGACATTTTCGGGACGGCGTCTTCATTTTTATGTGTCAGTTAAGTGGTTCAAAACCTGTGATTTTCACTCTTTGGGATGCCCTGCTGCATGACACCCCACCATTTGCCCGATATGACACACCTTGCCGCCATTCTGCTTGCACAGGCGTGGCTCCCCTCCAATCAGGCTCTCCTGCCACGCATACTAATGCCTGGCTGGAGAAGCTGAATGGAACCTCAGGCCCACTGGCTATTGGCTCGCACAGTCTGAGAAAAATGCCAGCGATGCCACCGCCAACTGCGCATGCGCTGTGGGCTCATTGGCGAGGTAAGCATGTCGGGACACTGGGGGGCGGGGTTCACACAGCGAGGCACCCCAAATCAGGAGTGAATACAAACTGGACTCTATACAATTCCATGGCCGGCCGATAGATTCCCTTCCCCCTTCAGGATGCCCCGCTGTGTGAAACCCCCCCAGGCCGTCCCCTGGTATACTCACCTTCCATCCCGCTCCAACGGCCCATGGGGCGAGCAGCAGCCACATCCCCGCTCGCTATCCCTTTGGCAGGACGCTTGCCCGCACGGTTCGGCTGCTCAGACACACTGATTAGATGCATACGTTGTAGGACCGGGGGGGGCCTGGAGGGTTTCATATAGTGGGGCATTCTGCATCGGGGTGCCCCTGGGGAAAGGACCAAAACCCGGGATAGTCAAAATCCTAAAAGTCTAAAAGTTTATTTATTTTTTTTTTTTACTTTAAAAGTTAAAAATAAAAAATTCCGGCTGCATGCTTATTAGTGACCTACTCACCTTACCGGACCGCTACACCGGGGAGTAGGTATCCCACAGTGTACGGCAGTGGCTATGACAGACAGCGGCTGGAGTAAAGCAAGTCTCCTATAGGAGGATTCAAAGCTATGCACCACATAAAATGACGATTTAAATCTATGCCTTGCTTAATTACAAATAATTAAAGTGGACCAACACCCAGGGCGGATCGGCCCGGGAATCTATAAGAACCCCCAGGAAGCCCACAAATCCTACCTTTTCCACGTCCGATCGGGGTGCCCCACCGAAGTGGGCCAAAACCCAGGATAGTCAAAATCCTGGGTGTTGGTCCACTTTAAAACCATTAAAATCCTTTAAACTTGATCAGGGATCAGCTAATCATGGCAGCAGGTAATCAAAACTATTGCCCCATGTAATGATTTGATTTTACGATTATCCACCAATATGCTCATAGTAAAAAAATAAAAAAAAACCCAAAAAGAAATCTCTTATAATTTTGATAATTGTTGTTATTGTGTGGTATAGCTGATCATATATCAAGAAATCTATTATGCTACATATAATCAACATGTATAGGTGTTATCGACAGTAAATGTTATGTGGGGTTTCTAATAATATCGCTAATAATTCTGAGCGGCTTTGGCGCTCCAGTACTGGTGACTAAAAAAAAAAAAAAGGGGGAGGAGTAGAAAGGAAAAAAAAAACGCGTGGCATGTGGGTGATTTTATACATTTGTCCTGTGCCACTCAGGACAAAAGATGAGTAAATCGCCCTGGCATTTAAGTGACGGATATGGGCAAAAGGTGAGTTCATGGCGAGTAAAGTGTTCATTCGCTACGTCTAAAATGAATGCCGCTATACCGGACGATCCAGGAATATTCATGAAATAAAAGCTTCCGCTAAGTTAAAGCCAGAATGACCGTTAAATCCTTACAACGCTTAGCCACAAAACTGCATATGCAAATCAGTTTGCTTGCTGCAGAGGATTCTGGGAGCTGGCTCTCGGCGGAGCTCCGCTGGACTCTGCTCTTTGGGCGAGCGCAGGCTGCATTGGGAGGACGCCAATACGCTGTAGGAGCGGGGAAAGGTGAGTTAGTTGGGGCCACCTGGTGGTGGCCAGTGTTCCCTTTTAAGGTGCTCGGAGCGCGGCCGCTTCTGCCTCCCCGCTCACTGCATACTTCAAGCCGCGCCTAGCAACAGCTGTCAGCTTGAGAGGAACTATGGCTGGGGCAGTATTTTGAAAATACCCGCCCTTCCTTCCCTCCCTGGGTGATTGGCAGCTGGCAAGAGCCAACCAGGATGAAGAGCTGAGGCGGCAGGATCACCCCCTCCAGGAGCGATATCAGGAATGCAGTATGGAAGTTTTACATACACTTGTGCATGTGTCAGTGAGAGCAGGGGGAGGGACCTGTAGTTACAGTAATGTCATATACTGCACAGCCTGCAACCACTGTTCTATAGGCAAGGAAAAAAATAATGGCTAGGCATGACATGACAAAGCTCCTGTACATCTCCCCTCCTCTGTCCCTTGCTGCCCAATTTACCTATGTCCCACACCCCAACCCTATCTGCACCCTATGTATCTGTACTCTAACCCTACCTGCACCCTATGTTTCTGTACCCCAACCCTATCTGCATCCTATGTATCTGTTCATCAACCCTATCAGCATCCTATGTATCTGTACCCCAACCCTATCAGCATCCTATGTATCTGTTCATCAACCCTATCGGCATCCTATGTATCTGTACATCAACCCTATCGGCATCCTATGTATCTGTTCATCAACCCTATCTGCACCCTATGTATCTGTACTCTAACCCTACCTGCACCCTATGTATCTGTACATCAACCCTATCGGCATCCTATGTATCTGTTCATCAACCCTATCTGCACCCTATGTATCTGTACTCCAACCCTATCAGCATCCTATGTATCTGTACCCCAACCCTATCTGCACCCTATGTATCTGTACCCCAACCCTAGCCATTTATTTAGGCCTGGTGCAGGAGCATGCATCAGCTTGGAATTGCCAGAATGCTACATTTTACAGCCATCCCAGGAGATTGCACACAGTGGGGCATCCCAAATCGGGACGCTCCGGGGAGAAGCAATAAGCCGACCGGATTTTTCTTTTGGGGGGGGGCTCCAATATGGGTTTTGATCCGCTTTAAAGTAGACTGAAACCCACCGGCCCCGGAGTTTAAAAGGGTCCTTCCCTGGGGCATCCCAAATTCTGATGCCCCTCTGTGCGAATCTCTCTGGCTCGTTGCAAATCTCGCCTTTCCCCTTGCTCTCACTCGCCACATCCCCGGCAGCTTTGGGCAAGGATCTCCTACAGCTGGTCTTCTGTGTTTTGGTCCACTTTAAGCATTTAAAGCAGACCAAAACCCAAGCCACCCGGCCCTAGAGTCCAAAAGACTCCAGGTCTGTGTGGAACCCCTGGGGTCACCCCTAATCTTCCATCCACTCTTCTGCCGACCCACATTCACGTCTCCCACCTATGTGCCTGCCTGACCGCTGGAACACAAGGAGGGACAAAAATGTACTGACCCTCAAGGCTAAAAGTAGGTGGGTCATTAAGGGGTTAAAGAACGTTTCACAAACCGTAGATATGCGCCACCTTTATCCACATAAGACAGATTCCAGGTAAGCAATAAAAAAGTGAGACATTTTCGGGACGGCGTCTTCATTTTTATGTGTCAGTTAAGTGGTTCAAAACCTGTGATTTTCACTCTTTGGGATGCCCTGCTGCATGACACCCCACCATTTGCCCGATATGACACACCTTGCCGCCATTCTGCTTGCACAGGCGTGGCTCCCCTCCAATCAGGCTCTCCTGCCACGCATACTAATGCCTGGCTGGAGAAGCTGAATGGAACCTCAGGCCCACTGGCTATTGGCTCGCACAGTCTGAGAAAAATGCCAGCGATGCCACCGCCAACTGCGCATGCGCTGTGGGCTCATTGGCGAGGTAAGC
>JAQIHN010000591.1:0-12500 GCA_027917425.1 Gastrophryne carolinensis
TGTATTCAGTGTGTGTGTAGAATGACAGAGATGCTGCCCCGTGTTTCTGAATCGGCCCCAATGTAACAGCTTCCCCCGTACACAGAATTCCTCCAGCAGCTGTGTATTCAGTGTGTGCAGAATGACAGAGATGCTGCCCCCTGTTTCTGAATCAGCCCCAATGTAACAGCTTCCCCCTTACACAGAACTCCTCCAGCAGCTGTGTATTCCGTGTGTGTGTGAATGACAGAGATGCTGCCCCGTGTTTCTGAATCGGCCCCAATGTAACAGCTTCCCCCTTACACAGAATTCCTGCAGCAGCTGTGTATTCAGTGTGTGTTTGTAGAATGACAGAGATGCTGCCCCGTGTTTCTGATTCGGCCCCAATGTAACAGCTTCTCCTTTACACAGAATTCCTCCAGCAGCTGTGTATTCAGTGTGTGCAGAATGACAGAGATGCTGCCCCATGTTTCTGAATCAGCCCCAATGTAACAGCTTCCCCCTTACACAGAACTCTCCAGCAGCTGTGTATTTAGTGTGTGTGTAGAATGACAGAGATGCTGCCCCATGTTTTTAATCGGCCCCAATGTAACAGCTTCCCCCTTACACAGAACTCCTCCAGCAGCTGTGTATTCCGTGCATGTGTGTAGAATGACAGAGATGCTGCCTGTGTTTCTGAATCGGTCCAATGAAACAGCTTCACCCTTACACAGAACTCCTCCAGCAGCTGTATATTCAGTGTGTGTGTAGAATGACAGAGATGCTGCCCCGTGTTTCTGAATCGGCCCCAATGTAACAGCTTCCCCTTACACAGAACTCCTCCAGCAGCTGTGTATTCAGTGTGTGTGTAGAATGACAGAGATGCTGCCCGTGTTTCTGAATCGGCCCCAATGTAACAGCTTCCTCCTTACACAGAACTCCTCCAGCAGCTGTGTATTCAGTGTATGTGTAGAATGACAGAGATGCTGCCCCGTGTTTCTGAATCAGCCCCAATGTAACAGCTTCCCCCTTACACAGAATTCCTCCAGCAGCTGTGTATTCCGTGCATGTGTGTAGAATGACAGATGCTGCCCCGTGTTTCTGAATCGGCCCCAATGTAACAGCTTCCCCGTACACAGAATTCCTCCAGCAGCTGTGTATTCAGTGTGTGCAGAATGACAGAGATGCTGCCCCCTGTTTCTGAATCAGCCCCAATGTAACAGCTTCCCCCTTACACAGAACTCCTCCAGCAGCTGTGTATTCGTGTGTGTGTAGAATGACAGAGATGCTGCTCCGTGTTCTGAATCGGCCCCAATGTAACAGCTTCCCCCTTACACAGAATCCTGCAGCAGCTGTGTATTCAGTGTGTGTTTGTAGAATGACAGAGATGCTGCCCCGTGTTTCTGATTCGGCCCCAATGTAACAGCTTCTCCTTTACACAGAATTCCTCCAGCAGCTGTGTATTCAGTGTGTGCAGAATGACAGAGATGCTGCCCCATGTTTCTGAATCAGCCCCAATGTAACAGCTTCCCCCTTACACAGAACTCCTCCAGCAGCTGTGTATTTAGTGTGTGTGTAGAATGACAGAGATGCTGCCCCGTGTTTTTAATCGGCCCCAATGTAACAGCTTCCCCCTTACACAGAACTCCTCCAGCAGCTGTGTATTCCGTGCATGTGTGTAGAATGACAGAGATGCTGCCTGTGTTTCTGAATCTGCCCCAATGAAACAGCTTCGCCCTTACACAGAACTCCTCCAGCAGCTGTATATTCAGTGTGCGTGTGTGTAGAAATGACAGAGATGCTGCCCCGTGTTTCTGAATCAGCCCAATGTACAGCTTCCCCCTTACACAGAATTCCTCCAGCAGCTGTGTATTCAGTGTGTGCAGAATGACAGAGATGCTGCCCCGTGTTTCTGAATCAGCCCCAATGTAACAGCTCCCTCTTACACAGAACTCCTCCAGCAGCTGTGTATTCAGTGTGTGTGTGTGTGTGTGTGTGTAGAATGACAGAGATGTTGCCCCGTGTTTCTGAATCGGCCCAATATAACAGCTTCCCCCTTACACAGAACTCCTCCAGCAGCAGTGTATTCAGTGTGTGTGTGTGTGTGTGTGTGTGTGTGTGTGTGTGTGTGTGTGTGTGTGTAGAATGACAGAGATGCTGCCCCGTGTTCTGAATCGGCCCAATGTAACAGCTTCCCCCTTACACAGAACCTCTCCAGCAGCTGTGTATTCGAGTGTGTGTGTAGAATGACAGAGATGCTGCCCGTGTTTCTGAATCGGCCCCATTGTAACAGCTTCCCCCTTACACAGAACTCCTCCAGCAGCTGTGTATTCAGTGTGTGTGTGTAGAATGACAGAGATGCTGCCCCGTGTTTCTGAATTGGCCCAATGAAACAGCTTCACCCTTACGCAGAACTCCTCCAGCAGCTGTGTATTCAGTGTGTGTGTAGAATGACAGAGATGCCTGCCCCGTGTTTCTGAATCAGCCACAATGTAACAGCTTCCACCTTACACAGAATTCCTCCAGCAGCTGTGTATTCAGTGTGTGCAGAATGACAGAGATGCTGCCCCGTGTTTCTGAATCAGCCCAATGTAACAGCTACCCCTTACACAGAACTCTTCCAGCACCTGTGTATTCAGTTGTGTGTAGAATGACAGAGATGCTGCCCCGTGTTTCTGAATCGGCCCCAATGAAACAGCTTCACCCTTACACAGAACTTCTCCAGCAGCTGTGTATTCAGTGTGTGTGTGTAGAATGACAGAGATGCTTCCCCGTGTTTCTGGTGGCCTGGATCTGTCTCTTTGCTGCAGGAACAGCTCCTCCTCCTGCTCATGTGCAGCACTGTCAGCTGTGTGGCAAGATGGCTGCCCTCATGTAGTTCAGGAGCATCTACATGGGGTTACGCCCCCTCATGGCCACACACAGCCCAGAAGGATGCAGCTGATGTCAGCCCATTGGTGAGGTAATTATATCAGGTGACTGGGGGCAAATTGAGATGCTCCAGGGCTGCAATGCAAATGGAACTTAGTGTCTTAATTGGGGAGGGGCCGGGAGGGGTATTACCCTGGTCCTATACAATAGTCACGAGGGGCAAAGAATGCACATGGCAGCACCTGACGACGTCACCACTGGCGAAACGCACAGCTCACCATCATAGTGGAATATTTTATGGCTGCGGGGGGGGGGTAAGCAGGGGAATTCTGGGATTGGACCTCTGACGAGTGAGCACCATCGCCCAATCAAAAGAGGCCCTGTGTGCTGTGTGCGTGGCAGCACCTGATGATGTCACCACTGGCGAAACGCACAGCTGACCATCATAGTGGAATATTTGATGGCTGCGGGGGGATAAGCAGGGGAATTCTGGGATTGCACCTCTGACGGGTGAGCACCATCGTCCAACCACAAGAGGCCCTGTCTGCTGTGGGCGTGGCAGCACCCCAATGGTTGGGGATGCGGCTCTTAGATCTCGGGGGGGGGGGGGGTTCTAACCAGCCCTGGATTGGTGAACAGTTGCTGCGCCCCACCCCATTTGTCAAGATTATCAGCCAATAGGAGCAGCTCATGGTGTGTGTGGCCCTCCATTATTAATCATGTGACCCTGCAGCAGCTTCCTGTCATATGACACGTCCGGCAATAGACAGGAGCCACCATATCAGCCAATCCAATCAGCCAATGTAACAGCTTCCCCCTTACACAGAACTCCTCCAGCAGCTGTGTATTCAGTGTGTGTGTGTGTAGAATGACAGAGATGTTGCCCCGTGTTTCTGAATCAGCCCCAATGTAACAGCTTCCCCCTTAAACAGAACTCCTCCAGCAGTTGTGTATTCAGTGTGTGTGTAGAATGACAGAGATGCTCCCCCGTGTTTCTGATTCGGACCCAATGTAACAGCTTCCCCCTTACACAGAACTCCTCCAGCAGCTGTGTATTCAGTGTGTGTGTAGAATGACAGAGATGCTGCCCCGTGTTTCTGAATCGGCCCCAATGTAACAGCTTCCCTCTTACGCAGAACTCCTCCAACAGCTGTGTATTCAATGTGTGTGTGTAGAATGACAGAGATGCTGCCCCGTGTTTCTGAATCGGCCCCAATGTAGAGCTTCCCCCTTACACAGAATTCCTACAGCAGCTGTGTATTCAGTGTGTGTGTGTGTAGAATGACAGAGATGCTGTCCCGTGTTTCTAAATCACCCCAATGTAACAGCTTTCCCCTTACACAGAACTCCTCCAGCAGCTGTGTATTCAGTATGTGTGTGTAGAATGACAGAGATGCTGCCCCGTGTTTCTGAATCGGCCCCAATGTAACAGCTTCCCTCTTATACAGAACTCCTCCAGCAGCTGTGTATTCAGTATGTGTGTGTAGAATGACAGAGATGCTTCCCCGTGTTTCTGAATCGGCCCAATGTAACAGCTTCCCTCTTACACAGAACTCCTCCAACAGCTGTGTATTCAGTGTGTGTGTGCAGAATGACAGAGATGCTGCCCCCGTGTTTCTGATCAGCCCCAATGTAACAGCTTCCCTCTTACACAGAACTCCTCCAGCAGCTATGTATTCAGTGTGTGTGTGTAGAATGACAGAGATGCTGCCCCGTGTTTCTGAATCGGCCCCAATGAAACAGCTTCACCCTTACACAGAACTCCTCCACAGCTGTGTATTCAGTATGTGTGTGTAGAATGACAGAGATGCTGCCCCGTGTTTCTGAATCGGCCCCAATGTAACAGCTTCCCTCTTATACAGAACTCCTCCAGCAGCTGTGTATTCAGTATGTGTGTGTAGAATGACAGAGATGCTTCCCCGTGTTTCTGAATCAGCCCCAATGTAACAGCTTCCCTCTTACACAGAACTCCTCCAACAGCTGTGTATTCAGTGTGTGTGTGCAGAATGACAGAGATGCTGCCCCGTGTTTCTGAATCAGCCCCAATGTAACAGCTTCCCTCTTACACAGAACTCCTCCAGCAGCTATGTATTCAGTGTGTGTGTGTAGAATGACAGAGATGCTGCCCCGTGTTTCTGAATCGGCCCCAATGAAACAGCTTCACCCTACACAGAACTTCTCCAGCAGCTGTGTATTCAGTGTGTGTGTGTATAATGACAGAGATGCTGCCCCGTGTTTCTGTGGCCTGGATCTGTCTCTTTGCTGCAGGAACAGCTCCTCCTCCTGCTCATGTGCAGCAATGTCAGCTGTGTGGCAAGATGGCTGCCCCCATGTAGTTCAGGAGCATCTACATGGGTTACGCCCCCTCATGGCCACACACAGCCCCAGAAGGATGCAGCTGATGTCAGCCCATTGGTGAGGTAATTATATCAGGTGACTGGGGGCAAATTGAGATGCTCCAGGCTGCAATGCAAATGGAACTTAGTGTCTTAATGGGGGAGGGCCGGGGAGGGGTATTACCCTGGTCCTATACAATAGTCACGAGGGGCAAAGAATGCACATGGCAGCACCTGACGACGTCACCACTGGCGAAACGCACAGCTCACCATAATAGTGGAATATTTTATGGCTGCGGGGGGGGGGGGGTAAGCAGGGGAATTCTGGGATTGCACCTCTGACGGGTGAGCACCATCGTCCAATCACAAGAGGCCCTGTCTGCTGTGGGCGTGGCAGCACCTGACAACGTCACCACTGGCGAAACGCACAGCTGACCATCATAGTGGAATATTTTATGGCTGCGGGGGGGGGGGGGGGTAAGCAGGGGAATTCTGGGATTGGACCTCTGACAAGTGAGCACCATCGTCCAATCAAAAGAGGCCCTGTGTGCGTGGCAGCACTTGATGATGTCCACCACTGGCGAAACGCACAGCTGACCATCATAGTGGAATATTTGATGGCTGCGGGGGGATAAGCAGGGGAATTCTGGGATTGCACCTCTGACGGGTGAGCACCATCGTCCAACCACAAGAGGCCCTGTCTGCTGTGGGCGTGGCAGCACCCCAATGGTTGGGGATGCGGCTCTTAGATCTCGGGGGGGAGGGTTCTAACCAGCCCTGGATTGGTGAACAGTTGCTGCGCCCCAACCCATTTGTCAAGATTATCAGCCAATAGGAGCAGCTCATGGTGTGTGCGGCCCTCCATTATTAATCATGTGACCCTGCAGCAGCTTCCTGTCATATGACACGTCCGGCAATAGACAGGAGCCACCATATCAGCCAATCCAATCAGCCAATGTAACAGCTTCCCCCTTACACAGAACTCCTCCAGCAGCTGTGTATTCAGTGTGTGTGTGTGTGTGTGTAGAATGACAGAGATGCTGCCCCGTGTTTCTGAATCAGCCCCAATGTAACAGCTTCCCCCTTAAACAGAACTCCAGCAGCTGTGTATTCAGTGTGTGTGTAGAATGACAGAGATGCTGCCCCGTGTTTCTGATTCGGACCCCAATGTAACAGCTTCCCCCTTACACAGAACTCCTCCAGCAGCTGTGTATTCAGTGTGTGTGTGTGTGTAGAATGACAGAGATGCTGCCCGTGTTTCTAAATCAGCCCAATGTAACAGCTTTCCCCTTACACAGAACTCCTCCAGCAGCTGTGTATTCAGTGTGTGTGTGTGTGTGTGTGTGTGTGTAGAATGACAGAGATGCTGCCCCGTGTTTTTTGAATCGGCCCAAATGTAACAGCTTCCCCCTTACACAGGATTCCCCCAGCAGCTGTGTATTCAGTGTATGCAGAATGACAGAGATGCTGCCCCGTGTTTCTGAATCAGCCCAATGTAACAGCTTCCCTCTTAAACTAAACTCTTCCAGCAGCTGTGTATTCAGTGTGTGTGTAGAATGAAAGAGATGCTGCCCCGTGTTTCTGATTCGGCCCCAATGTAAGAGCTTCCCCCTTACACAGAATTCCTCCAGCAGCTGTGTATTCAGTGTGTGCAGAATGACAGAGATGCTGCCCCGTGTTTCTGTATCAGCCCCAATGTAACAGCTTCCCCCTTACACAGAACTTCTCCAGCAGCTGTGTATTCAGTGTGTGTGTGCAGAATGACAGAGATGCTGCCCCGTGTTTCTGAATCGGCCCCACTGTAACAGCTTCCCTCTTATACAGAACTCATCCAGCAGCTGTGTATTCAGTATGTGTGTGTAGAATGACAGAGATGCTTCCCCGTGTTTCTGAATCAGTCCCAATGTAACAGCTTCCCCCTTACACAGAATTTCTCCAGCAGCTGTGTATTCAGTGTGTGTGTAGAATGACAGAGATGCTGCCCCGTGTTTCTGAATCGGCCCCAATGAAACGGCTCCCCCTTACACAGAACTCCTCCAGCAGCTGTGTATTCAGTGTGTATGTAGAATTACAGAGATGCTGCCCCGTGTTTCTGAATCGGCCCCAATGAAACAGCTTCCCCCTTACACAGAACTCCTCCAGCAGCTGTGTATTCAGAGTGCATGTGTAGAATGACAGAGATGCTGCCCCGTATTTCTGAATCAGCCCCAATGTAACAGCTTCCCCTTACACAGAACTCCTCCAGCAGCTGTGTATTTAGTGTGTGTGTGTGTAGAATGACAGAGATGGTGCCCCGTGTTTCTGAATCGGCCCCAGTGTAACAGCTTCCCTCTTACGCGGAACTCCTCCAGCAGCTGTGTATTCAGTGTGTGTGTGTGTGTGTGTGTGTGTAGAATGACAGAGATGCTGCCCCGTGTTTCTGAATCAGCCCCAATGTAACAGCTTCCCCCTTAAACAGAACTCCTCCAGCAGCTGTGTATTCAGTGTGTGTGTAGAATGACAGAGATGCTGCCCCGTGTTTCTGATTCGGACCCAATGTAACAGCTTCCCCTTACACAGAACTCCTCCAGCAGCTGTGTATTCAGTGTGTGTGTGTGTAGAATGACAGAGATGCTGCCCGTGTTTCTAAATCAGCCCAATGTAACAGCTTTCCCCTTACACAGAACTCCTCCAGCAGCTGTGTATTCAGTGTGTGTGTGTGTGTGTGTGTGTGTGTGTAGAATGACAGAGATGCTGCCCGTGTTTTTTTGAATCGGCCCAAATGTAACAGCTTCCCCTTACACAGGATTCCCCCAGCAGCTGTGTATTCAGTGTATGCAGAATGACAGAGATGCTGCCCCGTGTTTCTGAATCAGCCCCAATGTAACAGCTTCCCTCTTAAACTAAACTCCTCCAGCAGCTGTGTATTCAGTGTGTGTGTAGAATGAAAGAGATGCTGCCCCGTGTTTCTGATTCGGCCCAATGTAAGAGCTTCCCCCTTACACAGAATTCCTCCAGCAGCTGTGTATTCAGTGTGTGCAGAATGACAGAGATGCTGCCCCGTGTTTCTGTATCAGCCCCAATGTAACAGCTTCCCCCTTACACAGAACTTCTCCAGCAGCTGTGTATTCAGTGTGTGTGTGCAGAATGACAGAGATGCTGCCCCGTGTTTCTGAATCGGCCCCACTGTAACAGCTTCCCTCTTATACAGAACTCATCCAGCAGCTGTGTATTCAGTATGTGTGTGTAGAATGACAGAGATGCTTCCCCGTGTTTCTGAATCAGTCCCAATGTAACAGCTTCCCCCTTACACAGAATTTCTCCAGCAGCTGTGTATTCAGTGTGTGTGTAGAATGACAGAGATGCTGCCCCGTGTTTCTGAATCGGCCCCAATGAAACGGCCTCCCCCTTACACAGAACTCCTCCAGCAGCTGTGTATTCAGTGTGTATGTAGAATTACAGAGATGCTGCCCCGTGTTTCTGAATCGGCCCCAATGAAACAGCTTCCCCCTTACACAGAACTCCTCCAGCAGCTGTGTATTCAGAGTGCATGTGTAGAATGACAGAGATGCTGCCCCGTATTTCTGAATCAGCCCCAATGTAACAGCTTCCCCCTTACACAGAACTCCTCCAGCAGCTGTGTATTTAGTGTGTGTGTGTGTAGAATGACAGAGATGGTGCCCCGTGTTTCTGAATCGGCCCCAGTGTAACAGCTTCCCTCTTACGCGGAACTCCTCCAGCAGCTGTGTATTCAGAGTGTGTGTGTAGAATGACAGAGATGCTGCCCCGTGTTTCTGAATCAGCCCCAATGTAACAGCTTCCCCCTTACACAGAACTCCTCCAGCAGCTGTGTATTTAGTGTGTGTGTAGAATGACAGAGATGCTGCCCCGTGTTTCTGAATCGGCCCCAATGTAACAGCTTCCCTCTTACACAGAACTCCTCCAGCAGCTGTGTATTCAGTGTGTGTGTAGAATGACAGAGATGCTGCCCCGTGTTTCTGATTCGGACCCAATGTAACAGCTTCCCCCTTACACAGAACTCCTCCAGCAGCTGTGTATTCAGTGTGTGTGTAGAATGACAGAGATGCTGCCCTGTGTTACGGAATTGGCCCCAATGTAACAGCTTCCCCCTTACACAGAACTCCTCCAGCAGCTGTGTATTCAGTGTGTGTGTAGAATGACAGAGATGCTGCCCCGTGTTTCTGAATCGGCCCCAATGTAACAGCTTCCCTCTTACGCAGAACTCCTCCAGCAGCTGTGTATTCAATGTGTGTGTGTAGAATGACAGAGATGCTGCCCCGTGTTTCTGAATCGGCCCCAATGTAACAGCTTCCCCCTTACACAGAATTCCTCCAGCAGCTGTGTATTCAGTGTGTGTGTGTGTAGAATGACAGAGATGCTGCCCGTGTTTCTAAATCAGCCCAATGTAACAGCTTTCCCCTTACACAGAACTCCTCCAGCAGCTGTGTATTCAGTGTGTGTGTGTGTGTGTGTAGAATGACAGAGATGCTGCCCCGTGTTTTTTTGAATCGGCCCCAATGTAACAGCTTCCCCCTTACACAGGATTCCCCCAGCAGCTGTGTATTCAGTGTATGCAGAATGACAGAGATGCTGCCCCGTGTTTCTGTATCAGCCCCAATGTAACAGCTTCCCCCTTACACAGAACTTCTCCAGCAGCTGTGTATTCAGTGTGTGTGTGCAGAATGACAGAGATGCTGCCCCGTGTTTCTGAATCGGCCCCACTGTAACAGCTTCCCTCTTATACAGAACTCATCCAGCAGCTGTGTATTCAGTATGTGTGTGTAGAATGACAGAGATGCTTCCCCGTGTTTCTGAATCAGTCCCAATGTAACAGCTTCCCCCTTACACAGAATTTCTCCAGCAGCTGTGTATTCAGTGTGTGTGTAGAATGACAGAGATGCTGCCCCGTGTTTCTGAATCGGCCCCAATGAAACGGCCTCCCCCTTACACAGAACTCCTCCAGCAGCTGTGTATTCAGTGTGTATGTAGAATTACAGAGATGCTGCCCCGTGTTTCTGAATCGGCCCCAATGAAACAGCTTCCCCCTTACACAGAACTCCTCCAGCAGCTGTGTATTCAGAGTGCATGTGTAGAATGACAGAGATGCTGCCCCGTATTTCTGAATCAGCCCCAATGTAACAGCTTCCCCCTTACACAGAACTCCTCCAGCAGCTGTGTATTTAGTGTGTGTGTGTGTAGAATGACAGAGATGGTGCCCCGTGTTTCTGAATCGGCCCCAGTGTAACAGCTTCCCTCTTACGCGGAACTCCTCCAGCAGCTGTGTATTCAGAGTGTGTGTGTAGAATGACAGAGATGCTGCCCCGTGTTTCTGAATCAGCCCCAATGTAACAGCTTCCCCCTTACACAGAACTCCTCCAGCAGCTGTGTATTTAGTGTGTGTGTAGAATGACAGAGATGCTGCCCCGTGTTTCTGAATCGGCCCCAATGTAACAGCTTCCCTCTTACACAGAACTCCTCCAGCAGCTGTGTATTCAGTGTGTGTGTAGAATGACAGAGATGCTGCCCCGTGTTTCTGATTCGGACCCAATGTAACAGCTTCCCCCTTACACAGAACTCCTCCAGCAGCTGTGTATTCAGTGTGTGTGTAGAATGACAGAGATGCTGCCCCGTGTTTCTGAATCAGCCCCAATGTAACAGCTTCCCTCTTAAACTAAACTCCTCCAGCAGCTGTGTATTCAGTGTGTGTGTAGAATGAAAGAGATGCTGCCCCGTGTTTCTGATTCGGCCCCAATGTAAGAGCTTCCCCCTTACACAGAATTCCTCCAGCAGCTGTGTATTCAGTGTGTGCAGAATGACAGAGATGCTGCCCCGTGTTTCTGTATCAGCCCCAATGTAACAGCTTCCCCCTTACACAGAACTTCTCCAGCAGCTGTGTATTCAGTGTGTGTGTGCAGAATGACAGAGATGCTGCCCCGTGTTTCTGAATCGGCCCCAATGTAACAGCTTCCCTCTTATACAGAACTCATCCAGCAGCTGTGTATTCAGTATGTGTGTGTAGAATGACAGAGATGCTTCCCCGTGTTTCTGAATCAGCCCCAATGTAACAGCTTCCCCCTTACACAGAATTTCTCCAGCAGCTGTGTATTCAGTGTGTGTGTAGAATGACAGAGATGCTGCCCCGTGTTTCTGAATCGGCCCCAATGAAACGGCCTCCCCCTTACACAGAACTCCTCCAGCAGCTGTGTATTCAGTGTGTATGTAGAATTACAGAGATGCTGCCCCGTGTTTCTGAATCGGCCCCAATGAAACAGCGTCCCCCTTACACAGAACTCCTCCAGCAGCTGTGTATTCAGAGTGCGTGTGTAGAATGACAGAGATGCTGCCCCGTATTTCTGAATCAGCCCCAATGTAACAGCTTCCCCCTTACACAGAACTCCTCCAGCAGCTGTGTATTTAGTGTGTGTGTGTAGAATGACAGAGATGCTGCCCCGTGTTTCTGAATCGGCCCCAGTGTAACAGCTTCCCTCTTACACAGAACTCCTCCAGCAGCTGTGTATTCAGAGTGTGTGTGTAGAATGACAGAGATGCTGCCCCGTGTTTCTGAATCAGCCCCAATGTAACAGCTTCCCCCTTACACAGAACTCCTCCAGCAGCTGTGTATTTAGTGTGTGTGTGTAGAATGACAGAGATGCTGCCCCGTGTTTCTGAATCAGCCCCAATGTAACAGCTTCCCTCTTACACAGAACTCCTCCAGCAGCTGTGTATTCAGTGTGTGTGTAGAATGACAGAGATGCTGCCCCGTGTTTCTGAATCGGCCCCAATGAAACAGCTTCCCCCTTACACAGAACTCCTCCAGCAGCTGTGTATTCAGAGTGTGTGTGTAGAATGACAGAGATGCTGCCCCGTATTTCTGAATCAGCCCCAATGTAACAGCTTCCCCCTTACACAGAACTCCTCCAGCAGCTGTGTATTTAGTGTGTGTGTGTAGAATGACAGAGATGCTGCCCCGTGTTTCTGAATCAGCCCCAAAGTAACAGCTTCCCCCTTACACAGAACTCCTCCAGCAGCTGTGTATTCATTGTGTGTCTGTAGAATGACAGAGATGCTCCCCCGTGTTTCTGAATCGGCCCCGATGAAACAGCTTCCCCCTTACACAAAATTCCTCCAGCAGCTGTGTATTCAGTATGTGTGTGTAGAATGACAGAGATGCTGCCCCGTGTTTCTGAATCGGCCCCAATGAAACAGCTTCCCCCTTACACAGAACTCCTCCAGCAGCTGTGTATTCAGTGTGTGTGTGTAGAATGACAGAGATGCTGCCCCGTATTTCTGAATCAGCCCCAATGTAACAGCTTCCCCCTTACACAGAACTCCTCC
>JAQIHN010000591.1:17500-50993 GCA_027917425.1 Gastrophryne carolinensis
TTGGATTACGACCCCACTGTGGCTCTTAGATTACGACCCTGCTCTGGCTCTGAGCCCCTGGCTCTAGATTATGACCCCGCTCTGGCTCTTAGATTACGACCCCGCTCTGGCTCTTGGATTACGACCCCGCTCCGGCTCTGAGCCCCTGGCTCTAGATTATGACCCCACTCTGGCTCTTGGTTTACAAACCTGATCCGGCTCTTGTATTACGCCCCCACTCTGGCTCTTGGATTACGACCCCACTGTGGCTTTTGGATTACGACCCCACTGTGGCTCTTGGATTATGACCCCACTGTGGCTCTTGGATTACGACCTCACTGTGGCTCTTGGATTACGACCCCACTGTGGCTCTTAGATTACGACCCTGCTCTGGCTCTGAGCCCCTGGCTCTAGATTATGACCCCGCTCTGGCTCTTAGATTACGACCCCGCTCTGGCTCTTGGATTACGACCCCGCTCCGGCTCTGAGCCCCTGGCTCTAGATTATGACCCCACTCTGGCTCTTGGTTTACAAACCTGATCCGGCTCTTGTATTACGCCCCCACTCTGGCTCTTGGATTACGACCCCACTGTGGCTTTTGGATTACGACCCCACTGTGGCTCTTGGATTATGACCCCACTGTGGCTCTTGGATTACGACCTCACTGTGGCTCTTGGATTACGACCCCACTGTGGCTCTTAGATTACGACCCTGCTCTGGCTCTGAGCCCCTGGCTCTAGATTATGACCCCGCTCTGGCTCTTAGATTACGACCCCGCTCTGGCTCTTGGATTACGACCCCGCTCCGGCTCTGAGCCCCTGGCTCTAGATTATGACCCCACTCTGGCTCTTGGTTTACAAACCTGATCCGGCTCTTGTATTACGACCCCACTCTGGCTCCGACCCCCGGCTTGGATGACTTCCTGTTTTGGCTCTGAACTCTGGCGCTTGATTACGGCTTTTCCTGGCTCTGGACTCTCTGGTTTCCCTGAAAACCCGGACTGGACTTTTCCCATATTTGGGCTCACTGGCCGCTGACAGTAGTAGGGCCCCAACTTTTCTGCAGCACAGTCTGGCCCTGCTTGCGGAAGATTTCGGCGTAACCCAGATCTGTTGGCAGACTCCCCAAAGCTGAAACCAGTGTGTGGTGTACCAGTCTACACATTACTCACTGCTGGATCCCCTCAGTTACAGTCAGCTTTAATTCACTAATGCTTTTCAGATCTTCCTCTGTTCCTGATTCTGCATGTTCCTCACACCTGACACTCCGGCCTTGCCCTCTGCTGAGTTTCCCCAGTCTCCACTCTCTGGGGAGGCCGCAGGCAGTATTGCTGGCAGTGATCTGTATCTACATCGGCCTGGCCTCCAGAAAGGTGCGCAACACAAGCCAGAAGATAACGGTCACCAAGAGCAGCCAGGACTAGGCAGGTAAGTGAATCCAGGAGGTGCCACCACCAAGAGAAGCCAGGGGAAACCTGCCACCACCAAGAGCAGCCAGGAGAAACCTGCCACCACCAAGAGAAGCCAGGAAAAACCTGCCACCATCAAGAGAAGCCAGGAGAAACCTGCCACCACCAAGAGAAGCCAGGAGAAACCTGGCTCCACCAAGAGCAGCCAGGAGAAACCTGGCTCCACCAAGAGCAGCCAGGAGAAACCTGCCACCACCAAGAGAAGCCAGGAGAAACCTGCCACCACCAAGAGAAGCCAGGAGAAACCTGCCACCACCAAGAGCAGCAAGGAGAAACCTGCCACCACCAAGAGCAGCAAGGAGAAACCTGCCACCACCAAGAGCAGCCAGGAGAAACCTGCCACCACCAAGAGAAGCCAGGAGAAACCTGCCACCACCAAGAGAAGCCAGGGGAAACCTGCCACCACCAAGAGAAGCCAGGAGAAACCTGGCTCCACCAAGAGCAGCCAGGAGAAACCTGCCACCACCAAGAGCAGCCAGGTGAAACCTGCCACCACCAAGAGAAGCCAGGAGAAACCTGGCTCCACCAAGAGCAGCCAGGAGAAACCTGCCACCACTAAGAGCAGCCAGGAGAAACCTGCCACCACCAAGAGAAGCCAGGAGAAACCTGCCACCACCAAGAGAAGCCAGGAGAAACCTGCCACCACCAAGAGCAGCAAGGAGAAACCTGCCACCACCAAGAGCAGCCAGGAGAAACCTGCCACCACCAAGAGAAGCCAGGAGAAACCTGCCACCACCAAGAGAAGCCAGGAGAAACCTGCCACCACCAAGAGAAGCCAGGAGAAACCTGCCACCACCAAGAGAAGCCAGGAGAAAGCTGCCACCACCAAGAGAAGCCAGGAGAAACCTGTCACCACCAAGAGAAGCCAGGAGAAACCTGGCTCCACCAAGAGCAGCCAGGAGAAACCTGCCACCACTAAGAGCAGCCAGGAGAAACCTGCCACTACCAAGAGAAGCCAGGAGAAACCTGCCACCACCAAGAGAAGCCAGGGGAAACCTGCCACCACCAAGAGCAGCAAGGAGAAACCTGCCACCACCAAGAGCAGCCAGGAGAAACCTGCCACCACCAAGAGAACCCAGGGGAAACCTGCCACCACCAATGGAAGCCAGGAGAAACCTGCCACCACCCAGAGCAGCCAGAAGAAACCTGCCACCACCAAGAGCAGCCAGGAGAACACTACCACCAATAAGAGCAGCCAGGAGAAACCTGCCACCACCAAGAGCAGCCAGGAGAAACCTGCCACCACCAAGAGATGCCAGGAGAAACCTGCCACCACCAAGAGCAGCCAGGAGAAACCTGCCACCACCAAGAGCAGCCAGGAGAACACCGCCACCACCAAGAGAAGCCAGGAGAAACCTGCCACCACCAAGAGAAGCCAGGAGAACATTGCCACCACCATGGGCAGCCAGGAGAAACCTGCCACCACCAAGAGCAGCCAGGAGAACACCGCCACCACCAAGAGAAGCCAGGAGAAACCTGCCACCACCAAGAGAAGCCAGGAGAACATCGCCACCACCATGGGCAGCAAGGTCAATGCCGGTAAGACAATCCATGAGGTGCAACCACCAAGAGAAGACAGGAGAAACCTGCCACCACCAAGAGCAGCCAGGCCAATGCCACCAAGAGAATCCAGGAGGTTCACCACCAAGAGCAGTAAGGACAATGCCACCAAGAGAATCCAGGAGGTGCCACCAAGAGAATCCAGGAGGTGCCACCAAGAGAATCCAGGAGGTGCCACCAAGAACAGCCAGGAGAAACCTGCTACCACTAAGAGAATCCAGGAGGTGCCACCACCAAGAGCAGTAAGGACAATGCCGACACGAGAATCCAGGAGGTGCCACCAAGAGAATCCAGGAGAAACCTGCCACCACCAAGAGCAGCCAGGAGAAACCTGCCACCACCAAGAGAAGCCAGGAGAAACCTGCCACCACCAAGAACAGCCAGGAGAAACTTGCCACCACCAAGAGAAGCCAGGAGAAACCTGCCACCACCAAGAGCAGCCAGGCCAATGCCGGCAAGAGAATCCAGGAGGCGCCACCAAGAGAATCCAGGAGGTTCATCACCAAGAGCAGTAAGGACAATGCCACCAAGAGAATGCAGGAGGTGCCACCAAGAGAATCCAGGAGGTGCCACCAAGAGAATCCAGGAGGTGCCCCCAAGAGAATCCAGGAGGTGCCACCAAGAACAGCCAGGAGAAACCTGCCACCACCAAGAGCAGCCAGGAGAACACCGCCACCACCAAGAGAAGCCAGGAGAAACCTGCCACCACCAAGAGAAGCCAGGAGAACATCGCCACCACCATGGGCAGCCAGGAGAAACCTGCCACCACCAAGAGCAGCCAGGAGAACACCGCCACCACCAAGAGAAGCCAGGAGAAACCTGCCACCACCAAGAGAAGCCAGGAGAACATCGCCACCACCATGGGCAGCAAGGTCAATGCCGGTAAGACAATCCATGAGGTGCAACCACCAAGAGAAGACAGGAGAAACCTGCCACCACCAAGAGCAGCCAGGCCAATGCCACCAAGAGAATCCAGGAGGTTCACCACCAAGAGCAGTAAGGACAATGCCACCAAGAGAATCCAGGAGGTGCCACCAAGAGAATCCAGGAGGTGCCACCAAGAGAATCCAGGAGGTGCCACCAAGAACAGCCAGGAGAAACCTGCTACCACTAAGAGAATCCAGGAGGTGCCACCACCAAGAGCAGTAAGGACAATGCCGACACGAGAATCCAGGAGGTGCCACCAAGAGAATCCAGGAGAAACCTGCCACCACCAAGAGCAGCCAGGAGAAACCTGCCACCACCAAGAGAAGCCAGGAGAAACCTGCCACCACCAAGAACAGCCAGGAGAAACCTGCCACCAGCAAGAGAAGCCAGGAGAAACCTGCCACCACCAAGAGCAGCCAGGCCAATGCCGGCAAGAGAATCCAGGAGGCGCCACCAAGAGAATCCAGGAGGTTCATCACCAAGAGCAGTAAGGACAATGCCACCAAGAGAATGCAGGAGGTGCCACCAAGAGAATCCAGGAGGTGCCACCAAGAGAATCCAGGAGGTGCCACCAAGAGAATCCAGGAGGTGCCACCAAGAACAGCCAGGAGAAACCTGCTACCACTAAGAGAAGCCAGGAAAAACCTGCCACCAACAAGAGAATCTAGGAGGTGCCACCACCAAGAGCAATAAGGACAATGCCGACAAGAGAATCCAGGAGGTGCCACCAAGAGAATCCAGGAGAAACCTGCCACCACCAAGAGCAGCCAGGAGAAACCTGTCACCACCAAGAGAAGCCAGGAGAAACCTGCCACCACCAAGAGAAGCCAGGAGAAACCTGCCACCACCAATGGAAGCCAGGAGAAACCTGCCACCACCCAGAGCAGCCAGGAGAAACCTGCCACCACCAATGGAAGCCAGGAGAAACCTGTCACCACCAAGAGAAGCCAGGAGAAACCTGCCACCACCAATGGAAGCCAGGAGAAACCTGTCACCACCAAGAGAAGCCAGGAGAAACCTGCCACCACCAAGAGAATCCAGGAGGTGCCACCGAGAGGATCCAGGAGGTGCCACCAAGAGCAGCCAGGAGAAACCTGCCACCACCCAGAGCAGCCAGAAGAAACCTGCCACCACCAAGAGCAGCCAGGAGAACACTACCACCACTAAGAGCAGCCAGGAGAACACTACCACCACTAAGAGCAGCCAGGAGAAACCTGCCACCACCAAGAGCAGCCAGGAGAAACCTGCCACCACCAAGAGATGCCAGGAGAAACCTGCCACCACCAAGAGCAGCCAGGAGAAACCTGCCACCACCAAGAGCAGCCAGGAGAACACCGCCACCACCAAGAGAAGCCAGGAGAAACCTGCCACCACCAAGAGAAGCCAGGAGAACATCGCCACCACCATGGGCAGCCAGGAGAAACCTGCCACCACCAAGAGCAGCCAGGAGAACACCGCCACCACCAAGAGAAGCCAGGAGAAACCTGCCACCACCAAGAGAAGCCAGGAGAACATCGCCACCACCATGGGCAGCAAGGTCAATGCCGGTAAGACAATCCATGAGGTGCAACCACCAAGAGAAGACAGGAGAAACCTGCCACCACCAAGAGCAGCCAGGCCAATGCCACCAAGAGAATCCAGGAGGTTCACCACCAAGAGCAGTAAGGACAATGCCACCAAGAGAATCCAGGAGGTGCCACCAAGAGAATCCAGGAGGTGCCACCAAGAGAATCCAGGAGGTGCCACCAAGAACAGCCAGGAGAAACCTGCTACCACTAAGAGAATCCAGGAGGTGCCACCACCAAGAGCAGTAAGGACAATGCCGACACGAGAATCCAGGAGGTGCCACCAAGAGAATCCAGGAGAAACCTGCCACCACCAAGAGCAGCCAGGAGAAACCTGCCACCACCAAGAGAAGCCAGGAGAAACCTGCCACCACCAAGAACAGCCAGGAGAAACCTGCCACCACCAAGAGAAGCCAGGAGAAACCTGCCACCACCAAGAGCAGCCAGGCCAATGCCGGCAAGAGAATCCAGGAGGCGCCACCAAGAGAATCCAGGAGGTTCATCACCAAGAGCAGTAAGGACAATGCCACCAAGAGAATGCAGGAGGTGCCACCAAGAGAATCCAGGAGGTGCCACCAAGAGAATCCAGGAGGTGCCACCAAGAACAGCCAGGAGAAACCTGCTACTGTCAGGACTGTACCGAACACCTGTCTGTCTTGAGCTGGTAACCCCCAATCTCCACCGCCTCTTCTGCCTATAGACAAGCCCCCGCTTGTAGGAGACACGGGTAATGCCTCTCCCAGTCGGTTGCCCCCAGGACTTATAGGGCGCAAAGGATACCAGCTTAAGGTGGAGACTGATGAACGGCAGGGAGTCCCGAACGAGGATGCCGGATGGCAGAAGTCCAAATACAGGCCGAGGTCAAACCAGGAGGTCACAGGGCGAGGTATCCGAAGGAGGTAACAAAGAGTAGTCAAACGAGCCGAGGTCAAATCCAGGAGGTCACGGTGCGAGGTATCAGAGGGGTCAGGCAGAATCGTGGTCAGGCAAGCGAAAGGTCAGGGCAGGCAGCAAGCAAGGGAAGTCGAGGTCCAAAAGCCAAATAGTAACGGGAGACACTGTAACACACATCCAGAACCCAGAGACTATAACGGGCACTGGGACCCCGGAGCAGAAGGGCTTTATAATAAATGCTGGCCATTGGGGAAAAGGGGAAATGGAGGGAACCAGGGTGATTGGTGCAAAACAGGATCATGGGATAGGTCCCAGGAGCTGGACGGCCCAGGCCAGACAGGCCGACCAGTCCCTGGGCTCAATCCCAGGATCCAGCCAGAGACTGGACACTTTAAACTTGCCCCCGGCGGGCGCGCTGGGGAAAGCGCCGCCGGGAGGCATAAAGGAAACGTGCTCGCGCGCACGCGCGAGCACGTTGAATGTCGGGCGCGCCCCCGCCAGGAGGGGGAAGCGCCGTATCCCCGGGGAGAGCGGCAGGCCCGCGCAGCCGCGCGGAGCACGCCGCAACGCCGGCACCAGCAGCGTCCCACGCCGCCAGCCCCCGGACCCCACGACGGCGCCGAGGAGACGGCGGACCCGGGGACAGCCGGGCAGCAGCCCGCCGGGAGCCACCCGACAGCGCGCCGCGGGACCAGGAACGGCGACGAGGTAAGTGCCTAACAATACCCCCCCCCTGAGGAGGGGCCACTGGACCCTCCAAGCTGGGTTTCAAAGGATTCTCTCTGTGAAATCTCTTCACCAAATTCTGCGCATGAACTTCTCTGGCCGGAACCCAAGATCTTTCTTCCGGGCCGTACCCCTTCCAGTCAATTAAATACTGAAGAGAGTTTCTAAACAGGCGGGAGTCAAGAATCCGGGCAATCTCAAATTCCTGATGCCCATCGACTAACACAGGCCCAGGGGAATTATTGGGTTCATGGTTTCTTGCAGGCTTAAGAAGTGAAACGTGAAAAGATTTACAAATTTTCATGGAAGAAGGGAGGGCTAACTGATACGTAACCTGATTGATCTTCCGTGTTATGGGGAAGGGGCCGATAAATTTAGGCCCTAACTTAGCGGAGGGCTGGCGTAAGGCTAAGTTCTTGGTTGAAAGCCAAACCCAATTTCCCACCTCATAACTAGGGTTAGAAGAACGTTTGCGATCTGCAAATTTTTTCTGTTGAAGAACAGCCTTAGTTAGATGTTGCTGGATCTTATTCCATTCCCCTGGCCATTTGGAAAGCCATTCATCCACGGAGGGAACTCTAGAGGGTTGGTCCGAAAGGGCAGAAAACTTCAGGTCTTTGCCATAGACGCAATGGAAGGGAGAAACCCCCGTGGAAGAATGTGAAGCGTTGTTTAATGCAAATTCAGCAAACGGTAAGAAGAAGGCCCAGTCCGTCTGAGTATCAGCCGTAAAACAACGCAAGTACTGTTCTAAAGATTGGTTAGTTCTTTCGGTTTGTCCATTCGATTGAGGATGGAAAGCCGAGGATAGAGAGACGGTGAAACCCAACTTAGTACAGAAGGCCCTCCAAAAACGGGAGACGAATTGGACCCCCCTATCCGAAACAATGTCTACTGGAATACCATGAATTCTAAAAATGTGAGTGACAAAGAGTTGAGCTAATGTTTGAGCTGAGGGAAGTTTTTTTAAAGGGATAAAATGAGCCATCTTGCTAAAGCGGTCCACTACTACCCAAATAACTGTATATCCCTGGGAAGGGGGAAGATCAGTAACAAAGTCCATGGCCAGATGGGTCCATGGGGAGGCAGGAGTGGGCAACGGTAGAAGTGGGCCTTCAGGAGAATGTCTTAAAGACTTACTCCGAGCACAGACTTTACAGGCTAAGACAAAATTCTGAGCGTCCCTTCTAATGGATGGCCACCAAACTTGGCGCGTCAATAAGGCAATAGTTTTCTTGACCCCCGGATGACCCGCTGTTTTAGTATCGTGAAAATGAGACAAAAAGGCAGTGCGGTAAAGAGAAGGCACAAACTGGACAGACTCAGGTTTTTCAGGTGGAGCTTCGGCTTGGAACCGAGCTAGATCAGGAAGTTGGGGTTGGATGGCGGCTACCACCAGGGAGTGGGGTAAGATGGGAATATCCACTCTTTCGGGCGAGTTAGGGAAAGAGAAACTCCGAGACAGGGCATCCGCTTTAACATTTTTGGACCCAGGTTTATAGGTGATAGAGAAGTTAAACCGGGAAAAGAACAAGGACCAGCGAGCCTGTCTTGGAGTTAGTCTTTTTGCAGATTGAATGTATTCCAGATTTTTATGATCCGTAAAGACCGTAACTGGGTACTGAGCCCCCTCCAGCCAGTGTCTCCATTCCTGAAAGGCTAACTTGATAGCCAACAATTCTCTGTTGCCAATATCATAATTTCTCTCGGCCCCAGAGAACTTCTTGGAAAAGAAAGCACATGGGTGAAGGCGTTCAGGTGACCCATGATATTGAGACAAAACCGCCCCCACTGCAAATTCAGAAGCATCCACCTCCACAAAAAAGGGTGATTGCTCATCCGGGTGAACTAAGACCGGGGCGGAGCTAAACACTCTTTTCAGATTCTCAAAGGCTTGAACAGCTTGAACAGGCCAAACTGAGGGATACCCGCTTTTCTTGGTAAGATTAGTCAATGGAGTTACTAGAGAAGAAAAGTTCTTAATGAACCTTCTATAAAAATTAGCGAAGCCCAGGATCCTTTGCAGGCCCTTCAGATCCTTGGGCTGCTCCCATTCTAAGACTGCCTTCACTTTAGACTGATCCATGGACAGACCAGACTTAGAAATAATATAGCCGAGAAATGGAACCTCAGATACCTCAAATTGACACTTCTTTAACTTGGCATATAAACAGTTTTCCCTGAGTTTTTGCAAAACTATACGCACATGTTTGCGATGTTCTTCCAGGGATGAAGAAAAAATCAGAATGTCGTCTAAATAAACGACCACAAAACGGCCAAGATAGTCCCTAAAAATTTTGTTAACGAAACTTTGAAAGACCGCGGGGGCATTGCACAAACCAAATGGCATTACCAAGTACTCATAATGCCCCTCAAGGGTATTGAAGGCCGTTTTCCACTCGTCCCCCTGCCTAATTCTAATGAGGTTATAGGCCCCCCGGAGGTCGAGTTTGGAAAACACCTGCGCCCCAACCACCTGTGTAAATAACCCCTCAATAAGTGGCAGGGGATACTTATTTTTAACAGTGATGTTATTTAAACCCCGATAATCAATACAGGGGCGGAGCCCCCTATCTTTCTTTTCTACAAAAAAGAACCCTGCTCCTGCCGGGGAAGATGATGGTCGAATAAACCCCTTCTCTAGGTTTTCCACAATATATTCCCGCATGGCGATGGTTTCAGCTCGGGTTAAATTAAATATTCGACCCCTAGGAGGCATGGTACCGGGGAGGAGTTCAATAGGGCAATCCCATGGTCTATGGGGAAGAAGTTTGTCCGCCGCCTTTTCAGAAAAGACGTCGGCAAATTCCAAGTACGGAGTGGGAACTCCAACTGGGGATAGTTGCGCAACCCTGACCGGGAGTTCCAAACAATTCTGAAAACATTGGTGCCCCCACTTTATGATTTGCCCTGAGACCCAATCAATTTGGGGATTATGCTCCCATAACCATGGCAATCCCAGAATTAAAGGGGTGCTAGGCATACTCAAGACCAAAAAACTAATTACTTCAGAGTGATTAGCTCCCACCTTAAACTGTACGGGAAGGGTTCTGAACTGAACTAAACCCCCGGCCACAGGTGTGCCATCAATGGCAGAGACCCGGATGGGAGTTGGCAAGGACTGGAGTGTAATTCCTAAACTCTGAGCTAACTCAGAGTCAAGGAAGTTCCCGGCTGCTCCGGAGTCTAGGAGGGCCTTCAAATTCAGAAATTTAAAATTAATTTTTATCTGAACTGGAATAAGAACTGGAGACGATACTTGAGGTGATACCTTACAGCCTAGGAGGGCCCCCTCGAAACCCCCTAGGCTCTGGAGTTTCCCGACGGCTTCTTTGGGCATAGTCTGACCATATGGCCGGTTCCACCACAGTACAGACATAGCCCCTCGGATAAGCGTCGACGTCTCTCGACTTCGGTGAGCCTTGTGGTACCCAGTTGCATGGGCTCTTCCGAAGGTTGTGCTACTGGGGCCTCAGACCTTGAAGCTGTCTCAGCATGCGACCCTTTTTCTTGGCGTCTTTCTCGAAGCCGACGGTCAATGCGAATGGCGAGGTGCATTAACTCGTCTAGGGTCTGAGGTTCCGGATAATTCACCAAGGTGTCCTTGACGGAATCAGCCAATCCAAGCCGGAATTGACCGCAGAGGGCAGGATTGTTCCAGCGGGAGTCTACTGCCCAGCGACGGAATTCCGAGCAATAATCTTCGGCTGGACGGCGTCCCTGGCGAAGAGTACGTAACTTAGCATCAGCTGTGGCCCCTTTGTCAGGATCATCATAAAGGACATCCATCGCGGAGAAGAAACTGTCCACAGAGAGACGAACTGGATCCTGGGATGACAAACTAAAGGCCCAGGACTGAGGATCTCCTTGAAGGAGGGAGATAATCAACCCGACCCGCTGCTGTTGTGACCCTGAAGAGACAGGACGGAGCTGGAAGTACAATTTGCAAGAGTCCCGGAAGTTGGCAAATTTTGCCCTGTCGCCGTGAAATTTTTCTGGGAGTGGAATTTTTGGTTCCACAAACATTGCGGCCGGAGCCCCCTGAGGACTGGGGACGTTAGGAGCAGGACGGTTCTCCTGGGCCGCAACCCGATGAGCCAGGTGCTCTACCGCCGCTGTTAAGGCTTGCACCTGTTCCAGGATTTGGTCCATTCTTCTGGCCCGTTATACTGTCAGGACTGTACCGAACACCTGTCTGTCTTGAGCTGTAACCCCCAATCTCCACCGCCTCTTCTGCCTATAGACAAGCCCCCGCTTGTAGGAGACGCGGGTAATGCCTCTCCCAGTCGGTTGCCCCCAGGACTTATAGGGCGCAAAGGATACCAGCTTAAGGTGGAGACTGATGAACGGCAGGGAGTCCCGAACGAGGATGCCGGATGGCAGAAGTCCAAATGCAGGCCGAGGTCAAACCAGGAGGTCACAGGGCGAGGTATCCGAAGGAGGTAACAAAGAGTAGTCAAACGAGCCGAGGTCAAATCCAGGAGGTCACGGTGCGAGGTATCAGAGGGGTCAGGCAGAATCGTGGTCAGGCAAGCGAAAGGTCAGGGCAGGCAGCAAGCAAGGGAAGTCGAGGTCCAAAAGCTGAATAGTAACAGGAGACACTGTAACACACATCCAGAACCCAGAGGCTATAACGGGCACTGGGACCCCGGAGCAGAAGGGCTTTATAATAAATGCTGGCCATTGGGGAAAAGGGACAATGGAGGGAACCAGGGTGATTGGTGCAAAACAGGATCATGGGATAGGTCCCAGGAGCTGGACGGCCCAGGCCAGACAGGCCGACCAGTCCCTGGGCTCAATCCCAGGATCCAGCCAGAGACTGGACACTTTAAACTTGCCCCCGGCGGGCGCGCTGGGGAAAGCGCCGCCGGGAGGCATAAAGGAGACGTGCTCGCGCGCGCGCGCGAGCACGTTGAATGTCGGGCGCGCCCCCGCCAGGAGGGGGAAGCGCCGTATCCCCGGGGAGAGCGGCAGGCCCGCGCAGCCGCGCGGAGCACGCCGCAACGCCGGCACCAGCAGCGTCCCGCGCCGCCAGCCCCCGGACCCCACGACGGCGCCGAGGAGACGGCGGACCCGGGGACCACCCGCCGGGAGCCACCCGACAGCGCGCCGCGGGACCAGGAACGGCGACGAGGTAAGTGCCTAACAGCTACCACTAAGAGAAGCCAGGAAAAACCTGCCACCAACAAGAGAATCTAGGAGGTGCCACCACCAAGAGCAATAAGGACAATGCCGACAAGAGAATCCAGGAGGTGCCACCAAGAGAATCCAGGAGAAACCTGCCACCACCAAGAGCAGCCAGGAGAAACCTGTCACCACCAAGAGAAGCCAGGAGAAACCTGCCACCACCAAGAGAAGCCAGGAGAAACCTGCCACCACCAATGGAAGCCAGGAGAAACCTGCCACCACCCAGAGCAGCCAGGAGAAACCTGCCACCACCAATGGAAGCCAGGAGAAACCTGTCACCACCAAGAGAAGCCAGGAGAAACCTGTCACCACCAAGAGAAGCCAGGAGAAACCTGTCACCACCAAGAGAAGCCGGGAGAAACCTGCCACCACCAATGGAAGCCAGGAGAAACCTGTCACCACCAAGAGAAGCCAGGAGAAACCTGTCACCACCAAGAGAAGCCAGGAGAAACCTGTCACCACCAAGAGAAGCCAGGAGAAACCTGTCACCACCAAGAGAAGCCAGGAGAAACCTGTCACCACCAAGAGAAGCCAGGAGAAACCTGCCACCACCAAGAGAATCCAGGAGGTGCCACCGAGAGGATCCAGGAGGTGCCACCAAGAGCAGCCAGGAGAAACCTGCCACCACCAAGAGAAGCCAGGAGAAACCTGCCACCAACAAGAGAATCTAGGAGGTGCCACCACCAAGAGCAGTAAGGGCAATGCCACCAAGATAATCCAGGAGGTGCTACCAAGAGGGTCCAGGAGGTGCCACCAAGAGGATCCAGGAGGTGCCACCACCAAGAGCAGCCAGGAGAACATTGCCACTCTCTGGTTGGCCAGCACTGCCAGGTAAGTTAGGTAAGTAGCAGCGGCTGCTGGAGGTGCCCAGGTTGCCCCACCCCTGGGCCTGTGCAGCAGAATCACCACCCACATCAGAGCTGCAGCCCGGAGAGCATCACCTCCCGCAGAGCCTCCTGAATAATGTCTGGGCTCCTGGTGGGCGGAGCTTACAGGCTCCTATATAGAGGAGGCATGTCCCCAGCTTCCCCTTCTGGGTGAGGCCCCGCCCCTCACAGCAGGAGGCAGCTCAGCAGTTGTCAGGAGGTCCCCTGACCCAATGCCGGCTTCTCCAGTCAGCAGCCAATCAACAATAAGAGGATGATGATGTCAGAGGCTTTTTAAAAAAAACTTTATTAAAACACCAATATAACAAAGTATTAGCACCGATCCCGCCCCCGCAGAGCTGCCCTTTTAATATGACCTTAACCTGAGTAACAGATGGGAGCGTGCGACACCTCAATGGCTGGACTCCAGCCAATCAGAAAGCTCCGTCAC
Source organism: Gastrophryne carolinensis (assembly GCA_027917425.1). Taxonomy (NCBI): domain Eukaryota; kingdom Metazoa; phylum Chordata; class Amphibia; order Anura; family Microhylidae; genus Gastrophryne; species Gastrophryne carolinensis. Next base: position 31,124 of record JAQIHN010000591.1, read on the forward strand.
CCTACAGGCTCCCCTAGGGAGCAGCAGAAATAAAGACAGGCCCCGCCCCCTGCATGTAGAATGCCCCGCCCCCTGCAGGTAGAATGTCCCTCCCCTGAAGGTAGAATGTCCCGCCCCCTGCAGGTAGAATGCTCCGCCCCCTGCAGGTAGAATGCCCCGCCCAGATCTCCCGGGCATAGCCCCAGGCAGAACCGTGGGTCCTGGGAGCAGGGGGACCCGCCATGCTGATGTCATTAGGGGGCGGAGTGAGGACCAGCCATGCTGATGTCATAAGGGGGCGGAGTGAGGACCAGCCATGCTGATGTCATTAGGGGGCGGAGTGAGGACCAGCCATGCTGATGTCATAAGGGGGCGGAGTGAGGACCAGCCATGCTGATGTCATAAGGGGGCGGAGTGAGGACCAGCCATGCTGATGTCATAAGGGGGCGGAGTGAGGACCAGCCATGCTGATGTCATAAGGGGGCGGAGAGAGGCGGCCGCTGGAAAAGCTCCTCCTCTTCTTCAGATATCTCGCCATCGGGCCCGGAGCGCTCCTGCAACACAGCACCACAGAATGTCACGCCCCCGCGTGATCATGTGACCCCCCCCCCCGGCATCCCGATCACTTACCACTGGGTGTCCAATCACCAGCTTGTCTTCCAGAAGCCCCTCCTCTTCCTCCTCCTCCTCGGCCCTCAGGCGTTGGTAGGACACCGGCTGCAGGTCGCTCAGGGTGAGGGGCAGAGGGGCCCCCAGGGTCTCGGGTAACATGAGGCTGAGGAGCCCGGCCAACACCCCCGAGGAGCCCAGAGCCAGGAACGGGGCGTACCCACCCTGCGGGAAACAAGGCGGGTATCAGAAAAAACTCTGCCCCGCCCCTAACTGACTGTCCCGCCTCCAACCCAACACTGCCCCGCCCCCAAACACAACACTGCCCCTCCCACAGATCCAACACTGCCCCGCCCCCAAACCCAACACGGCCCCGCCCCCCAGACCCAACACTGCCCCGCCCCCAAACCCAACACTGCCCCGCCCCCAGACCCAACACTACCCCGCCCCCCAGATCCAACACTGCCCCGCCCCCCAGACCCAACACTGCCCCACCCCTAACTGACTGCCCCGCCCCAAACCCAACACTGCCCCACCCCTGACTGCCCCACACCAAACTCAACACTGCCCCGCCCCCAGACCCAACACTGCCCCGCCCCCAGACCCAACACCCCCGAGGAGCCCAGAGCGAGGAACGGGGCGTACCCACCCTGCGGGAAACAAGGCGGGTGTCAGAAACAACTCTGCCCCGCCCCTAACTGACTGTCCCGCCCCCAAACCCTAACACTGTCCCGCCCCAAATTCCCAAAACAGCCCCGCCCCAAACCCCAACACTGCCCCGCCCCAAAACCCTGGGAAGCCCCTCCCATACCCGGGGAAGGGGTCTCGTGGCCCCTAGGAGCTGCCCCCCCCACTTACCCCATCTATGGCCATAAATAATGGGACACTTACCAGAGCCGGAACAAATGGAGCGATGATCCCGCCGACCCGAGACGCCATAGAGCAAACGCCCATCCCCCGACTCCTGCAAGACACAGAGGTGCTTATATACCCCACCACGGGGCAACTAATATCCACCCACATCTACACCCAGCGGGGCAACTAATATCCACCCCCATCTACACCCAGTGGGGCAACTAATATCCACCCCCATCTACACCCAGCAGGGCAACTAATATCCACCCCCATCTACACCCAGCGGGGCAACTAATATCCACCCACACCTACACCCAGTGGGGCAACTAATATCCACCCCCATCTACACCCAGCAGGGCAACTAATATCCACCCCCATCTACCCCCAGCGGGGCAACTAATATCCACCCCCATCTACACCCAGCAGGGCAACTAATATACACCCCCATCTACACCCAGCGGGGCAACTAATATCCACCCCCATCTACACCCAGCAGGGCAACTAATATCCACCACCATCTACACCCAGTGGGGCAACTAATATCCACCCCCATCTACACCCAGCAGGGCAACTAATATCCACCCCCATCTACACCCAGTGGGGCAACTAATATCCACCCCCATCTACACCCAGTGGGGCAACTAATATCCACCCCCATCTACACCCAGCGGGGCAACTAATATCCACCCCCATCTACACCCAGTGGGGCAACTAATATCCACCCCCATCTACACCCAGCGGGGCAACTAATATCCACCACCATCTACACCCAGTGGGGCAACTAATATCCACCCCCATCTACACCCAGCAGGGCAACTAATATCCACCCCCATCTACACCCAGTGGGGCAACTAATATCCACCCCCATCTACACCCAGCGGGGCAACTAATATCCACCCCCATCTACACCCAGCAGGGCAACTAATATCCACCCCCATCTACACCCAGCAGGGCAACTAATATCCACCCCCATCTACACCCAGCAGGGCAACTAATATCCACCCCCATCTACACCCAGCGGGGCAACTAATATCCACCCCCATCTACACCCAGCAGGGCAACTAATATCCACCCCCATCTACACCCAGCGGGGCAACTAATATCCACCCCCATCTACACCCAGCAGGGCAACTAATATCCACCCCCATCTACACCCAGCAGGGCAACTAATATCCACCCCCATCTACACCCAGCGGGGCAACTAATATCCACCCCCATCTACACCCAGCAGGGCAACTAATATCCACCCCCATCTACACCCAGCGGGGCAACTAATATCCACCCCCATCTACACCCAGCAGGGCAACTAATATCCACCCCCATCTACACCCAGCAGGGCAACTAATATCCACCCCCATCTACACCCAGCGGGGCAACTAATATCCACCCCCATCTACACCCAGCGGGGCAACTAATATCCACCCCCATCTACACCCAGCGGGGAACACCCACCCCCCCCCCTATCTACACCCAGCACACCCACCCCCCATCTACAACCACCCCACCCCCCGTCTACCCCCAGCGGGGCAACACCCACCCCCCCATCTACCCCCAGCACACCCACCCCCCATCTACTCCCACACCACCCCCCCATTTACCCCCAGCGGGGCAACAGCCACCCCCCCATCTACCCCCAGCACACCCACCCCCCATCTACACCCACACCACCCCCCCATTTACCCCCAGCGTGGCAACACCCACCCCCCCCATCTACCCCCAGCACACCCACCCCCCATCTACACCCACACCACCCCCGCATCTACCCCCAGCACACCCACCCCCCCATCTACCCCCAGCGGGGCAACACCCACCCCACATCTACCCCAGCAGGGCAACACCCACCCCACCCCCCATCTACCCCCAGCGGGGCAACACCCACCCCCCATCTACCCCCAGCGGGGAAACACCCACCCCCCATCTACCCCCAGCGGGGCAACACCCACCCCCCCATCTACCCCCAGCGGGGCAACACCCACCCCACCCCCATCTACACCCAGTGGGGCACTTACCGCACAGTGGTGGGGTAGAGCTCGGAGGTGTAGATGTAAACGATGTTAAAAGCCGCGCTGATACACAACTTCCCGAGGAGAGCGAGAGCCTGCGCCACAGCGCCCCCACCTGCCGGGGAACGACACGCTCATCACACCGCACATGTGTCACTCCGTGTATAGTGTATATATAGTGTATATTGTGTGTGTATACAGTATATATATCTAATGTATAGTGTATAGTGTATATTGTGTGTGTGTGTATACAGTATATATATCTCATGTATAGTGTATATATAGTGTATAGTGTATATTGTGTGTGTGTATACAGTATATATATCTCATGTATAGTGTATATATAGTGTATAGTGTATATTGTGTGTGTGTATACAGTATATATATCTCATGTATAGTGTATATATAGTGTATAGTGTGTGTGTGTGTGTGTATACAGTATATATATCTCATGTATAGTGTATATATAGTGTATAGTGTATATTGTGTGTGTATACAGTATATATATCTCATGTATAGTGTATATATAGTGTATAGTGTATATTGTGTGTGTGTGTATACAGTATATATATCTCATGTATAGTGTATATATAGTGTATAGTGTATATTGTGTGTGTGTGTGTGTATACAGTATATATATCTCATGTATAGTGTATATATAGTGTATAGTGTATATTGTGTGTGTATACAGTATATATATCTCATGTATAGTGTATATATAGTGTATAGTGTATATATAGTGTATAGTGTATATATAGTGTATAGTGTGCGTATAGTGTGTGTGTATACAGTATATATATCTCATGTATAGTGTATATATAGTGTATAGTGTATATATAGTGTATAGTGTATATATAGTGTATAGTGTGCGTATAGTGTGTGTGTATACAGTATATATATCTCATGTATAGTGTATATATAGTGTATAGTGTGCGTATAGTGTGTGTGTATACAGTATATATATCTCATGTATAGTGTATATATAGTGTATAGTGTGCGTATAGTGTGTGTGTATACAGTATATATATCTCATGTATAGTGTATATATAGTGTATAGTGTATATTGTGTGTGTGTATACAGCATATATATCTCATGTATAGTGTATATATAGTGTATAGTGTGCGTATAGTGTGTGTGTATACAGTATATATATCTCATGTATAGTGTATATATAGTGTATAGTGTATATTGTGTGTGTGTATACAGCATATATATCTCATGTATAGTGTATATATAGTGTATAGTGTATATTGTGTGTGTGTATACAGTATATATATCTCATGTATAGTGTATATATAGTGTATAGTGTATATTGTGTGTGTGTATACAGTATATATATCTCATGTATAGTGTATATATAGTGTATAGTGTATATTGTGTGTGTATACAGTATATATATCTCATGTATAGTGTATATATAGTGTATAGTGTATATTGTGTGTGTATACAGTATATATATATCTCATGTATAGTGTATATATAGTGTATAGTGTGTGTGGTTGTGTATAGTGTATATGGTGTATTACCTGTGTTGCTGGGCAGGCAGAGGGTGAGTAGACAGGCCACGCCCCCGCAGCACAGGAAGATGCACAGCGACCTCCTCCTCCCGATCCTGCAGAGAGAGGGGGCGGAGCATTAGTGAGTGCTGACTCCGCCCACTCTGTCAGCAGCTGGTTGTTGCATGCCGCAGTGGGCGGGGCTCCCTGTGAGCGGTTGTGAGGGATATGGGATGCCCTGGTCCCCTTTAAATACCATAAATACCATTTTTCTATGCAAATGTGCCCGTCCACAGCCTTGTAGGGCCCCGCCCCCGCAGATAGGAGACAATGGTCACACAGGCCCCGCCCCCTGCAGATAGGAGACAATGGTCACACAGGCCCCGCCCCCTGCAGATAGGAGACAATGGTCACACAGGCCCCGCCCCCTGCAGATAGGAGACAATGGTCACACAGGCCCCGCCCCCTGCAGATAGGAGACAATGGTCACACAGGCCCCGCCCCCGCAGATAGGAGACAATGGTCACACAGGCCCCGCCCCTGCAGATAGGAGGCAATGGTCACACAGGCCCCGCCCCCGCAGATAGGAGACAATAGTCACACAAGCCCCGCCCCCGCAGATAGGAGACAACAGTCACACATGCCCCGCCCCCGCAGATAGGAGACAATGGTCACACATGCCCCGCCCCCGCAGATAGGAGACAATGGTCACACATGCCCCGCCCCCAGGGAGCTGTGCGGCCTGGTGTCCCAGGGGCAAATCCCCTGACCTGAAACATAGGTGTCCCCATCTGTGTAACTAACCTAGACCCTGACATATGGAGATCGACATATGGAGGTCCTGATTCATACTAACCCTGTCCCCAGATTTACCAGACCAATCATATGTCACCAGAACCAGGGTCATGTGACCTTCCTGATTCATACTAACCCTGTCCCCAGATTTACCAGACCAATCATATGTCACCAGAACCAGGGTCATGTGACCTTCCTGATTCATACTAACCCTGTCCTCAGATTTACCAGACCAATCATATGTCACCAGAACCAGGGTCATGTGACCTTCCTGATTCATACTAACCCTGTCCCCAGATTTACCAGACCAATCATATGTCACCAGAACCAGGGTCATGTGACCTTCCTGATTCATACTAACCCTGTCCTCAGATTTACCAGACCAATCATATGTCACCAGAACCAGGGTCATGTGACCTTCCTGATTCATACTAACCCTGTCCCCAGGTTTACCAGACCAATCATATGTCACCAGAACCAGGGTCATGTGACCTTCCTGATTCATACTAACCCTGTCCTCAGACTCACCAGACTAATCGTATGGCACCAGAACCAGGGTCATGTGACCTTCCTGATTCATACTAACCCTGTCCTCGGACTCACCAGACTAATCGTATGGCACCAGAACCAGGGTCATGTGACCTTCCTGATTCATACTAACTCTGTCCTCAGACTCACCAGACTAATCGTATGGCACCAGAACCAGGGTCATGTGACCTTCCTGATTCATACTAACCCTGTCCTCAGACTCACCAGACTAATCGTATGTCACCAGAACCAGGGTCATGTGACCTTCCTGATTCATACTAACCCTGTCCTCAGACTCACCAGACTAATCGTATGTCACCAGAACCAGGGTCATGTGACCTTCCTGATTCATACTAACCCTGTCCTCAGACTCACCAGACTAATCGTATGGCACCAGAACCAGGGTCATGTGACCTTCCTGATTCATACTAACCCTGTCCTCAGACTCACCAGACCAATCGTATATCACCAGAACCAGGGTCATGTGACCTTCCTGATTCATACTAACCCCGGCCCCAGATTTACCAGACCAATCGTATGGCACCAGAACCAGGGTCATGTGACCTTCCTGATTCATACTAACCCTGTCCTCAGACTCACCAGACTAATCGTATGGCACCAGAACCAGGGTCATGTGACCTTCCTGATTCATACTAACCCTGTCCTCAGACTCACCAGACTAATCGTATGGCACCAGAACCAGGGTCATGTGACCTTCCTGATTCATACTAACCCTGTCCTCGGACTCACCAGACCAATTGTATGGCACCAGAACCAGGGTCATGTGACCTTCCTGATTCATACTAACCCTGTCCTCAGACTCACCAGACCAATCGTATGGCACCAGAACCAGGGTCATGTGACCTTCCTGATTCATACTAACCCTGTCCTCAGACTCACCAGAACCAGGGTCATGTGACCTTCCTGATTCATACTAACCCTGTCCTCAGACTCACCAGACCAATCGTATATCACCAGAACCAGGGTCATGTGACCTTCCTGATTCATACTAACCCTGTCCTCGGACTCACTAGACTAATCGTATGTCACCAGAACCAGGGTCATGTGACCTTCCTGATTCACACTAACCCTGTCCTCAGACTCACCAGACCAATCGTATGGCACCAGAACCAGGGTCATGTGACCTTCCTGATTCATACTAACCCTGTCCCCAGATTTACCAGACCAATCATATGTCACCAGAACCAGGGTCATGTGACCTTCCTGATTCATACTAACCCTGTCCCCAGGTTTACCAGACCAATCATATGTCACCAGAACCAGGGTCATGTGACCTTCCTGATTCATACTAACCCTGTCCTCAGACTCACCAGACTAATCGTATGGCACCAGAACCAGGGTCATGTGACCTTCCTGATTCATACTAACCCTGTCCTCAGACTCACCAGACTAATCGTATGGCACCAGAACCAGGGTCATGTGACCTTCCTGATTCATACTAACCCTGTCCTCAGACTCACCAGACCAATCGTATATCACCAGAACCAGGGTCATGTGACCTTCCTGATTCATACTAACCCTGTCCTCAGACTCACCAGACTAATCGTATGGCACCAGAACCAGGGTCATGTGACCTTCCTGATTCATACTAACCCTGTCCCCAGGTTTACCAGACCAATCATATGTCACCAGAACCAGGGTCATGTGACCTTCCTGATTCATACTAACCCTGTCCCCAGGTTTACCAGACCAATCATATGTCACCAGAACCAGGGTCATGTGACCTTCCTGATTCATACTAACCCTGTCCTCAGACTCACCAGACTAATCGCATGTCACCAGAACCAGGGTCATGTGACCTTCCTGATTCATACTAACCCAGGAGGTGACTCCTCCCTTATCTCATGGTGAGGGCAGGGCTCCCTTATCTCATGGTGGGGGCGGGGCTCCCTGTGGGCCCTCCCTTATCTCATGGTGGGGTGCGGGGCTCCCTGTGGCCCCTTCCTTATCTCATGGTGGGGGCAGGGCTCCCTGTGGCCCCTTCCTTATCTCATGGTGGGGGCGGGGCTCCCTGTGGGCCCTCCCTTATCTCATGGTGGGGTGCGGGGCTCCCTGTGGCCCCTTCCTTATCTCATGGTGGGGGCGGGGCTCCCTGTGGCCCCTCCCTTATCTCATGGTGGGGTGCGGGGCTCCCTGTGGCCCCTTCCTTATCTCATGGTGGGGGCGGGGCTCCCTGTGGCCCCTTCCTTATCTCATGGTGGGGGCGGGGCTCCCTGTGGGCCCTCCCTTATCTCATGGTGGGGGCGGGGCTCCCTGTGGGCCCTCCCTTATCTCATGGTGGGGTGCGGGGCTCCCTGTGGCCCCTTCCTTATCTCATGGTGGGGGCGGGGCTCCCTGTGGGCCCTCCCTTATCTCATGGTGGGGGCGGGGCTCCCTGTGGGCCCTCCCTTATCTCATGGTGGGGGCGGGGCTCCCTGTGGGCCCTCCCTTATCTCATGGTGGGGTGCGGGGCTCCCTGTGGCCCCTTCCTTATCTCATGGTGGGGGCGGGGCTCCCTGTGGGCCCTCCCTTATCTCATGGTGGGGGCGGGGCTCCCTGTGGCCCCTTCCTTAACTCATGGTGGGGGCGGGGCTCCCTGTGGCCCCTCCCTTATCTCATGGTGGGGTGCGGGGCTCCCTGTGGCCCCTTCCTTATCTCATGGTGGGGGCGGGGCTCCCTGTGGGCCCTCCCTTATCTCATGGTGGGGGCGGGGCTCCGTGTGGGCCCTCCCTTATCTCATGGTGGGGGCGGGGCTCCCTGTGGCCCCTTCCTTATCTCATGGTGGGGGCGGGGCTCCCTGTGGGCCCTCCCTTATCTCATGGTGGGGGCGGGGCTCCCTGTGGCCCCTTCCTTATCTCATGGTGGGGGCGGGGCTCCCTGTGGGCCCTCCCTTATCTCATGGTGGGGGCGGGGCTCCCTGTGGCCCCTTCCTTATCTCATGGTGGGGGCGGGGCTCCCTGTGGGCCCTCCCTTATCTCATGGTGGGGGCGGGGCTCCCTGTGGCCCCTTCCTTATGTCATGGTGGGGGCGGGGCTCCCTGTGGGCCCTCCCTTATCTCATGGTGGGGTGGGGCTCCCTGTGGCCCCTTCCTTATGTCATGGTGGGGGCGGGGCTCCCTGTGGGCCCTCCCTTATCTCATGGTGGGGGCGGGGCTCCCTGTGGCCCCTTCCTTATCTCATGGTGGGGGCGGGGCTCCCTGTGGCCCCTTCCTTATCTCATGGTGGGGGCGGGGCTCCCTGTGGGCCCTCCCTTATCTCATGGTGGGGGCGGGGCTCCCTGTGGGCCCTCCCTTATCTCATGGTGGGGTGGGGCTCCCTGTGGCCCCTTCCTTATCTCATGGTGGGGGCGGGGCTCCCTGTGGGCCCTCCCTTATCTCATGGTGGGGGCGGGGCTCCCTGTGGCCCCTTCCTTATCTCATGGTGGGTGCGGGGCTCCCTGTGGCCCCTCCCTTATCTCATGGTGGGGGCGGGGCTCCCTGTGGGCCCTCCCTTATCTCATGGTGGGGGCGGGGCTCCCTGTGGGCCCTCCCTTATCTCATGGTGGGGGCGGGGCTCCCTGTGGCCCCTTCCTTATCTCATGGTGAGGGCAGGGCTCCCTTATCTCATGGTGGGGGCGGGGCTCCCTGTGGGCCCTCCCTTATCTCATGGTGGGGGCAGGGCTCCCTTATCTCATGGTGGGGGCGGGGCTCCCTGTGGCCCCTCCCTTATCTCATGGTGGGGGTGGGGCTCCCTGTGGCCCCTCCCTTATCTCATGGTGGGGGCAGGGCTCCCTTATCTCATGGTGGGGGCAGGGCTCCCTGTGGCCCCTCCCTTATCTCATGGTGGGGGTGGGGCTCCCTGTGGCCCCTCCCTTATCTCATGGTGGGGGCGGGGCTCCCTGTGGGCCCTCCCTTATCTCATGGTGGGGGCAGGGCTCCCTTATCTCATGGTGGGGGCGGGGCTCCCTGTGGCCCCTCCCTTATCTCATGGTGGGGGTGGGGCTCCCTGTGGCCCCTCCCTTATCTCATGGTGGGGGCAGGGCTCCCTTATCTCATGGTGGGGGCGGGGCTCCCTGTGGCCCCTCCCTTATCTCATGGTGGGGGTGGGGCTCCCTGTGGCCCCTCCCTTATCTCATGGTGGGGGCAGGGTTCCCTTATCTCATGGTGGGGGCGGGGCTCCCTGTGGGCCCTCCCTTATCTCATGGTGGGGGCAGGGCTCCCTTATCTCATGGTGGGGGCGGGGCTCCCTGTGGCCCCACCCTTATCTCATGGTGGGGGTGGGGCTCCCTGTGGCCCCTCCCTTATCTCATGGTGGGGGCGGGGCTCCCTGTGGCCCCTCCCTTATCTCATGGTGGGGGCAGGGCTCCCAGTGGCCCCTCCTTTATCTCATGGTGGGGGCGGGGCTCCCTGTGGCCCCTCCCTTATCTCATGGTGGGGGCGGGGCTCCCTGTGGCCCCTCCCTTATCTCATGGTGGGGGTGGGGCTCCCTGTGGGCCCTCCCTTATCTCATGGTGGGGGCGGGGCTCCCTGTGGGCCCTCCCTTATCTCATGGTGGGGGCGGAGCTCCCTGTGGGCCCTCCCTTATCTCATGGTGGGGGCGGGGCTCCCTGTGGCCCCTCCCTTATCTCATGGTGGGGGCGGGGCTCCCTGTGGCCCCTCCCTTATCTCATGGTGGGGGCGGGGCTCCCTGTGGGCCCTCCCTTATCTCATGGTGGGAGCGGGGCTCCATGTGGCCCCTCCCTTATCTCATGGTGGGGGCGGGGCTCCCCCCTTATGTCATGGTGGGGCGGGGCTCCCTGTGGCCCCTCCCTTATCTCATGGTGGGGGCGGGGCTTCCTGTGGCCCCTCCCTTATCTCATGGTGGGGGCGGGGCTCCCTGTGGGCCCTCCCTTATCTCATGGTGGGAGAGGGCTCCCTGTGGCTCCTCCCTTATCTCATTGTGGGGGCGGGGCTCCCTGTGGCCCCTCCCTTATCTCATGGTGGGGCGGGGCTCCATGTGGCCCCTCCCTTATCTCATGGTGGGAGCGGGCTCCATGTGGCCCCTCCCTTATCTCATGGTGGGGGCGGGGCTCCCTGTGGGCCCTCCCTTATCTCATGGTGGGGGCGGGGCTCCCTGTGGGCCCTCCCTTATCTCATGGTGGGAGCGGGGCTCCATGTGGCTCCTCCCTTATCTCATGGTGGGAGCGGGCTCCATGTGGCTCCTCCCTTATCTCATGGTGGGGGCGGGGCTCCCTGTGGCTCCTCCTATACCCCACGTTGGGGGCGGGGTCACTTACCTCTTGCAGTTGAGCAGGTACATGCAGAGCGGGTAGGCGGGCAGTTCTATGAGTCCGGAGAGTGCCAGGCTGAGGTAGACTCCGCCCCCGAGGAGCCCCGCCCCCAGCGTCAGCCCGTAATACACCAGACTGCAGACAAACCTGCGGGAGAGAGAGAGAGTGGCTTGTCTGTGGTCATGTGACCCCCGAAGCAGCCAATAGCCTGACAGCACTTACCACACCCACATCATGACCAGCGTGCGGCGGCGCAGCTCGGCGTGTCGGCACAGGGCGAGGGGGTTGGACTCCTGGGCGGGGCTCTTGGGTCGTCCAATCAGAGAGAAGGGGGCGGGCCTGCGGCGGTTACGTCGGGCGAGCAGCAGCAGCGAATGGCGAGCTTCCTCCAGGCGTCCCTGAGCGCAGAGCCAGCGCGGAGACTCCGGGACACACCTGTGGGCATGTGACATCATCAGCCAGGCCCCGCCCACCTCCAGCTACTAACAGCAGCACAGCCAGGAGGCCCCGCCCACCTGCAGCAGCACAGCCAGGAGGCCCCGCCCACCTCCAGCTACTTACAGCAGCACAGCCAAGAGGCCCCGCCCACCTCCAGCTACTTACAGCAGCACAGCCAGGAGACCCCGCCCCCAGCCCCGCCCACCTCCAGCTACTTACAGCAGCACAGCCAGGAGGCCCCGCCCACCTCCAGCTACTTACAGCAGCACAGCCAGGAGACCCCACCCCCAGCCCCGCCCACCTCCAGCTACTTACAGCAGCACAGCCAGGAGACCCCAGCCCCGCCCACCTCCAGCTACTTACAGCAGCACAGCCAGGAGACCCCGCCCCCAGCCCCGCCCACCTCCAGCTACTTACAGCGACAACAGCAGCACGGCCAGTCCCTGCACGTTCACCAGCACAGCCAGGAGGCGCCACCCCCTCACATAGTAACCAATCAGAGCGAAGCACGAGATGCCCAGCGCAAACCCTGCGGAGGCCACCGAACCTGAGGGAGGGACACAGAGAGACCACGTGAGAGACCACGTGAGAGACCACATGAGAGACCACATGATATACCGGAGAGACCACACGAGAGACCACGTGAGACCACGCGATAGACCGGAGAGACCACATGAGAGACCATACGAGAGACCACATGAGACTGGAGAGACCGCATGAGATGCCACGTGAGAGACCACGAGACCGGAGAGACAGCATGAGACCGGAGAGACCACACGAGAGACCACGTGAGACCACGCGAGAGACCGGAGAGACCACATGAGAGACCACGTGAGAAACCACGTGAGAGACCACATGAGAGACCACGTGAGAAACCACGTGAGAGACCAGAGACAACATGAGACCACATGAGATACCACATGAGAGACCACGCAAGACCACGTGAGAGACCAGAGAGACAACATGAGAGACCACATGAGATACCGGAGAGACCACGTGAGAGACCACACGAGAGACCACGTGAGACTGGAGAGACCACATGAGATGCCACGTGAGAGACCACATGAGACCGGAGAGACAGCATGAGACCGGAGAGACCACACGAGAGACCACGTGAGACCACGCGAGAGACCGGAGAGACCACGTGAGAGACCACATGAGAGACCACGCGAGACCACGTGAGAGACCAGAGAGACATGAGAGACCACATGAGATACCACATGAGAGACCACGCGAGACCACGTGAGAGACCAGAGAGACATGAGAGACCACATGAGATACCGGAGAGACCACGTGAGAGACCACATGAGAGACCACATGAGAGACCCCATGAGAGACCACGTGAGACTCGAGAGACCACGTGCGAGACCACATAAGAGACCATGTGAGAGACCACGTGAGACCGGAGAGACCACATGAGACCGGAGAGACCACATGAGACCGGAGAGACCACATGAGACCGGAGAGACCACATGAGACCGGAGAGACAGCATGAGACCGGAGAGACCACATGAGACCGGAGAGACCACATGAGACCGGAGAGACCACATGAGACCGGAGAGACAGCATGAGACCGGAGAGACAGCATGAGACCGGAGAGACCACATGAGACCAGAGAGACAGCATGAGACCGGAGAGACAGCATGAGACTGGAGAGACAGCATGAGACCGGAGAGACCACATGAGACCGGAGAGAGAGCATGAGACCGGAGAGACAACATGAGACCGGAGAGACAGCATGAGACCGGAGAGACCACATGAGACCGGAGAGACAGCATGAGACCGGAGAGACAGCATGAGACCGGAGAGACCACATGAGACCGGAGAGACAACATGAGACCGGAGAGACCACATGAGACCGGAGAGACAGCATGAGACCGGAGAGACAACATGAGACCGGAGAGACCACATGAGACCGGAGAGACAGCATGAGACCGGAGAGACCACATGAGACCGGAGAGACAGCATGAGACCGGAGAGACAACATGAGACCGGAGAGACAGCATGAGACCGGAGAGACAGCATGAGACCGGAGAGACAGCATGAGACCGGAGAGACAGCATGAGACCGGAGAGACAGCATGAGACCGGAGAGACCACATGAGACCGGAGAGACAGCATGAGACCGGAGAGACCACATGAGACCGGAGAGACCACATGAGACCGGAGAGACAGCATGAGACCGGAGAGACCGCATGAGACCGGAGAGACCACATGAGACCGGAGAGACAGCATGAGACCGGAGAGACCGCATGAGACCGGAGAGACCGCATGAGACCGGAGAGACCGCATGAGACCGGAGAGACAGCATGAGACCGGAGAGACAACATGAGACCGGAGAGACCGCATGAGACCGGAGAGACCACATGAGACCGGAGAGACCGCATGAGACCGGAGAGACCACATGAGACCGGAGAGACCACATGAGACCGGAGAGACAGCATGAGACCGGAGAGACCGCATGAGACCGGAGAGACAGCATGAGACCGGAGAGACCGCATGAGACCGGAGAGACAGCATGAGACCAGAGAGACAACATGAGACCGGAGAGACCACATGAGACCGGAGAGACAGCATGAGACCGGAGAGACAGCATGAGACCGGAGAGACAACATGAGACCGGAGAGACCACATGAGAGGCCACGTGAGACCACAGAGACCACATGAGAGACACCGAGAGACCACGCGAGACTGGAAAGACCACATGAGACCGGAGAGACCACATGAGACCGGAGAGACAGCATGAGACCGGAGAGACCACATGAGACCGGAGAGACAGCATGAGACCGGAGAGACCGCATGAGACCGGAGAGACAACATGAGACCGGAGAGACCACATGAGAGGCCACGTGAGACCACAGAGACCACATGAGAGACACCGAGAGACCACGCGAGACTGGAAAGACCACATGAGACCGGAGAGACCACATGAGACCGGAGAGACCACATGAGACCGGAGAGACCACATGAGACCGGAGAGACCACATGAGACCGGAGAGACAGCATGAGACCGGAGAGACCACATGAGACCGGAGAGACCACATGAGACCGGAGAGACCACATGAGACCGGAGAGACCACATGAGACCGGAGAGACAACATGAGACCGGAGAGACAACATGAGACCGGAGAGACCGCATGAGACCGGAGAGACCACATGAGACCGGAGAGACAGCATGAGACCGGAGAGACCGCATGAGACCGGAGAGACAGCATGAGACCGGAGAGACCACATGAGACCGGAGAGACAGCATGAGACCGGAGAGACAGCATGAGACCGGAGAGACAGCATGAGACCGGAGAGACCACATGAGACCGGAGAGACAGCATGAGACCGGAGAGACAGCATGAGACCGGAGAGACCACATGAGACCGGAGAGACCACATGAGACCGGAGAGACCACATGAGACCGGAGAGACAGCATGAGACCGGAGAGACCGCATGAGACCGGAGAGACAGCATGAGACCGGAGAGACCGCATGAGACCGGAGAGACCACATGAGACCGGAGAGACAGCATGAGACCGGAGAGACCACATGAGACCGGAGAGACAGCATGAGACCGGAGAGACCACATGAGACCGGAGAGACCACATGAGACCGGAAAGACCACATGAGACCGGAGAGACCACGTGAGACCGGAGAGACCACATGAGACCGGAGAGACAACATGAGACCGGAAAGACCACATGAGACCGGAGAGACCACGTGAGACCGGAGAGACAGCATGAGACCGGAGAGACCACATGAGACCGGAGAGACAACATGAGACCGGAGAGACCACATGAGACCGGAAAGACCACATGAGACCGGAGAGACCACGTGAGACCGGAGAGACCACATGAGACCGGAGAGACCACATGAGACCGGAGAGACCACATGAGACCGGAAAGACCACATGAGACCGGAGAGACCACGTGAGACCGGAGAGACCACATGAGACCGGAGAGACAACATGAGACCGGAGAGACAGCATGAGACCGGAGAGACAGCATGAGACCGGAGAGACCACATGAGACCGGAGAGACAGCATGAGACCGGAGAGACAGCATGAGACCGGAGAGACCACATGAGACCGGAGAGACCACATGAGACCGGAGAGACAGCATGAGACCGGAGAGACCACATGAGACCAGAGAGACCACATGAGACCGGAGAGACAGCATGAGACCGGAGAGACCGCATGAGACCGGAGAGACCACATGAGACCAGAGAGACCACATGAGACCGGAGAGACAGCATGAGACCGGAGAGACCGCATGAGACCGGAGAGACCGCATGAGACCGGAGAGACCGCATGAGACCGGAGAGACAGCATGAGACCGGAGAGACAACATGAGACCGGAGAGACCGCATGAGACCGGAGAGACCGCATGAGACCGGAGAGACCGCATGAGACCGGAGAGACAGCATGAGACCGGAGAGACAGCATGAGACCGGAGAGACAGCATGAGACCGGAGAGACAGCATGAGACCGGAGAGACCACATGAGACCGGAGAGACAGCATGAGACCGGAGAGACCACATGAGACCGGAGAGACAGCATGAGACCGGAGAGACCACATGAGACCGGAGAGACCACATGAGACCGGAAAGACCACATGAGACCGGAGAGACCACATGAGACCGGAGAGACAACATGAGACCGGAGAGACCACATGAGAGGCCACGTGAGACCACAGAGACCACATGAGAGACACCGAGAGACCACGCGAGACTGGAAAGACCACATGAGACCAGAGAGACCACATGAGACCGGAGAGACCACATGAGACCGGAGAGACCACATGAGACCGGAGAGACCACATGAGACCGGAGAGACAGCATGAGACCGGAGAGACCACATGAGACCGGAGAGACCACATGAGACCGGAGAGACCACATGAGACCGGAGAGACCACATGAGACCGGAGAGACAACATGAGACCAGAGAGACCACATGAGACCGGAGAGACCACATGAGACCGGAGAGACCACGTGAGACCGGAGAGACCACATGAGACCGGAGAGACCACATGAGAGACCACATGAGAGACCATATGAGACCGGAGAGACCACATGAGACCGGAGAGACCACATGAGAGACCACATGAGAGACCACATGAGACCGGAGAGACCATATGAGACCGGAGAGACCACATGAGAGACCACATGAGAGACCACATGAGACCAGAGAGACCACATGAGACCCACTGGAGAGAGGAGAGAGAGACCCACTGGAGAGAGGAGAGAGACCCACTGGAGAGAGAGGAGAGAGAGAGACCCACTGGAGAGAGAGAGAGAGAGACCCACTGGAGAGAGGAGAGAGAGACCCACTGGAGAGAGGAGAGAGACCCACTGGAGAGAGGAGAGAGACCCACTGGAGAGAGAGAGAGACCCACTGGAGAGAGAGGAGAGAGAGACCCACTGGAGAGAGGAGAGAGACCCACTGGAGAGAGAAGAGAGAGACCCACTGGAGAGAGGAGAGAGAGACCCACTGGAGAGAGGAGAGAGAGACCCACTGGAGAGAGGAGAGAGAGAGACCCACTGGAGAGAGGAGAGAGAGACCCACTGGAGAGAGGAGAGAGAGACCCACTGGAGAGAGAGAGACCCACTGGAGAGAGGAGAGAGAGACCCACTGGAGAGAGGAGAGAGACCCACTGGAGAGAGAAGAGAGAGACCCACTGGAGAGAGAGAGACCCACTGGAGAGAGGAGAGAGAGACCCACTGGAGAGAGGAGAGAGAGACCCACTGGAGAGAGGAGAGAGACCCACTGGAGAGAGACGAGAGAGACCCACTGGAGAGAGGAGAGAGAGACCCACTGGAGAGAGGAGAGAGACCCACTGGAGAGAGAAGAGAGAGACCCACTGGAGAGAGAGAGACCCACTGGAGAGAGAGAGACCCACTGGAGAGAGGAGAGAGAGAGACCCACTGGAGAGAGAGAGAGAGACCCACTGGAGAGAGGAGAGAGAGACCCACTGGAGAGAGGAGAGAGAGACCCACTGGAGAGAGGAGAGAGAGACCCACTGGAGAGAGAGAGAGAGAGACCCACTGGAGAGAGGAGAGAGAGAGACCCACTGGAGAGAGAGGAGAGAGAGAGACCCACTGGAGAGAGAGAGAGAGAGACCCACTGGAGAGAGGAGAGAGACCCACTGGAGAGAGAGGAGAGAGAGACCCACTGGAGAGAGAGAGAGAGAGACCCACTGGAGAGAGAGGAGAGAGAGACCCCACTGGAGAGAGGAGAGAGACCCACTGGAAGAGGAGAGAGACCCACTGGAGAGAGAGAGAGACCCACTGGAGAGAGAGGAGGAGAGAGACCCACTGGAGAGAGGAGAGAGACCACTGGAGAGAGAAGAGAGAGACCCACTGGAGAGAGAGAGACCCACTGGAGAGGAGAGAGACCCACTGGAGAGAGAAGAGAGAGAGACCCCACTGGAGAGAGGAGAGAGACCCACTGGAGAGAGAGACCCACTGGAGAGAGGAGAGAGACCCACTGGAGAGAGGAGAGAGAGAGACCCACTGGAGAGAGGAGAGAGAGACCCACTGAGAGAGAGAGAGACCCACTGGAGAGAGAGAGACCCACTGGAGAGAGAGAGAGAGAGACCCACTGGAGAGAGGAGAGAGACCCACTGGAGAGAGGAGAGAGAGACCCACTGGAGAGAGGAGAGAGAGACCCACTGGAGAGAGGAGAGAGAGACCCACTGGAGAGAGGAGAGAGAGACCCACTGGAGAGAGGAGAGAGAGAGACCCACTGGAGAGAGGAGAGAGAGACCCACTGGAGAGAGGAGAGAGAGACCCACTGGAGAGAGGAGAGAGAGACCCACTGGAGAGAGGAGAGAGAGAGACCCACTGGAGAGAGGAGAGAGAGACCCACTGGAGAGAGAGAGAGAGAGACCCACTGGAGAGAGGAGAGAGAGACCCACTGGAGAGAGGAGAGAGAGAGACCCACTGGAGAGAGAGAGAGAGACCCACTGGAGAGAGAGAGAGAGAGACCCACTGGAGAGAGGAGAGAGAGACCCACTGGAGAGAGAGAGAGAGAGACCCACTGGAGAGAGGAGAGAGACCCACTGGAGAGAGAGAGAGACCCACTGGAGAGAGGAGAGAGAGACCCACTGGAGAGAGAGGAGAGAGAGACCCACTGGAGAGAGGAGAGAGACCCACTGGAGAGAGGAGAGAGAGAGACCCACTGGAGAGAGGAGAGAGAGACCCACTGGAGAGAGGAGAGAGAGACCCACTGGAGAGAGAGGAGAGAGAGACCCACTGGAGAGAGGAGAGAGAGACCCACTGGAGAGAGAGAGAGACCCACTGGAGAGAGAGAGAGAGAGACCCACTGGAGAGAGGAGAGAGAGACCCACTGGAGAGAGGAGAGAGAGAGACCCACTGGAGAGAGGAGAGAGAGACCCACTGGAGAGAGAGGAGAGAGAGACCCACTGGAGAGAGGAGAGAGACCCACTGGAGAGAGGAGAGAGAGACCCACTGGAGAGAGAGAGAGAGAGACCCACTGGAGAGAGAGAGAGACCCACTGGAGAGAGGAGAGAGAGACCCACTGGAGAGAGAGGAGAGAGAGAGACCCACTGGAGAGAGGAGAGAGAGAGACCCACTGGAGAGAGGAGAGAGAGAGACCCACTGGAGAGAGGAGAGAGAGAGACCCACTGGAGAGAGGAGAGAGAGACCCACTGGAGAGAGAGAGAGACCCACTGGAGAGAGAGGAGAGAGACCCACTGGAGAGAGGAGAGAGAGAGACCCACTGGAGAGAGGAGAGAGACCCACTGGAGAGAGAGAGAGAGACCCACTGGAGAGAGAGAGGAGAGAGACCCACTGGAGAGAGGAGAGAGAGACCCACTGGAGAGAGAGAGACCCACTGGAGAGAGGAGAGAGAGACCCACTGGAGAGAGGAGAGAGAGAGACCCACTGGAGAGAGGAGAGAGACCCACTGGAGAGA
>JAQIHN010000286.1:0-50991 GCA_027917425.1 Gastrophryne carolinensis
CAATTATAATAAGAGCAAATGGTTATATGGTCTTAAACAGAGGCAGCTGTAGTCACAGAATGGGGATGCCACAACAGAAGTGCACCTGGCAGGGTCCAGAAGTACTATGCCCAGCAAAAGTGTCTTTATCAGGCTAATTTCAATTATAATAAGAGCAAATGGTTATATGGTCTTAAACAGAGGCTGCTGTAGTCACAGAATGGGATGCCACAACAGAAGTGCACCTGGCAGGGTCCAGAAGTACTATGCCCAGCAAAAGTGTCTTTATCAGGCTAATTTCAATTATAATAAGAGCAAATGGTTATATGGTCTTAAACAGAGGCTGCTGTAGTCACAGAATGGGATGCCACAACAGAAGTGCACCTGGCAGGGTCCAGAAGTACTATGCCCAGCAAAAGTGTCTTTATCAGGCTAATTTCAATTATAATAAGAGCAAATGGTTATATGGTCTTAAACAGAGGCTGCTGTAGTCACAGAATGGGATGCCACAACAGAAGTGCACCTGGCAGGGTCCAGAAGTACTATGCCCAGCAAAAGTGTCTTTATCAGGCTAATTTCAATTATAATAAGAGCAAATGGTTATATGGTCTTAAACAGAGGCTGCTGTAGTCACAGAATGGGATGCCACAACAGAAGTGCACCTGGCAGGGTCCAGAAGTACTATGCCCAGCAAAAGTGTCTTTATCAGGCTAATTTCAATTATAATAAGAGCAAATGGTTATATGGTCTTAAACAGAGGCTGCTGTAGTCACAGAATGGGATGCCACAACAGAAGTGCACCTGGCAGGGTCCAGAAGTACTATGCCCAGCAAAAGTGTCTTTATCAGGCTAATTTCAATTATAATAAGAGCAAATGGTTATATGGTCTTAAACAGAGGCTGCTGTAGTCACAGAATGGGATGCCACAACAGAAGTGCACCTGGCAGGGTCCAGAAGTACTATGCCCAGCAAAAGTGTCTTTATCAGGCTAATTTCAATTATAATAAGAGCAAATGGTTATATGGTCTTAAACAGAGGCTGCTGTAGTCACAGAATGGGATGCCACAACAGAAGTGCACCTGGCAGGGTCCAGAAGTACTATGCCCAGCAAAAGTGTCTTTATCAGGCTAATTTCAATTATAATAAGAGCAAATGGTTATATGGTCTTAAACAGAGGCTGCTGTAGTCACAGAATGGGATGCCACAACAGAAGTGCACCTGGCAGGGTCCAGAAGTACTATGCCCAGCAAAAGTGTCTTTATCAGGCTAATTTCAATTATAATAAGAGCAAATGGTTATATGGTCTTAAACAGAGGCTGCTGTAGTCACAGAATGGGATGCCACAACAGAAGTGCACCTGGCAGGGTCCAGAAGTACTATGCCCAGCAAAAGTGTCTTTATCAGGCTAATTTCAATTATAATAAGAGCAAATGGTTATATGGTCTTAAACAGAGGCTGCTGTAGTCACAGAATGGGATGCCACAACAGAAGTGCACCTGGCAATGGTCCAGAAGTACTATGCCCAGCAAAAGTGTCTTTATCAGGCTAATTTCAATTATAATAAGAGCAAATGGTTATATGGTCTTAAACAGAGGCTGCTGTAGTCACAGAATGGGATGCCACAACAGAAGTGCACCTGGCAGGGTCCAGAAGTACTATGCCCAGCAAAAGTGTCTTTATCAGGCTAATTTCAATTATAATAAGTGCAAATGGTTATATGGTCTTAAACAGAGGCTGCTGTAGTCACAGAATGGGATGCCACAACAGAAGTGCACCTGGCAGGGTCCAGAAGTACTATGCCCAGCAAAAGTGTCTTTATCAGGCTAATTTCAATTATAATAAGTGCAAATGGTTATATGGTCTTAAACAGAGGCTGCTGTAGTCACAGAATGGGATGCCACAACAGAAGTGGAACTGGCAGGGTCCAGAAGAACTACGCCCAGCGAGTGTCTTTATCAGGCTAATTTCAATTATAATAAGAGCAAATGGTTATATGGTCTTAAACAGAGGCTGCTGTAGTCACAGAATGGGATGCCACAACAGAAGTGGACCTGGCAGGGTCCAGAAGTACTATGCCCAGCAAGTGTCTTTATCAGGCTAATTTCAATTATAATAAGAGCAAATGGTTATATGGTCTTAAACAGAGGCTGCTGTAGTCACAGAATGGGATGCCACAACAGAAGTGGACCTGGCAGGGTCCAGAAGTACTATGCCCAGCAAAAGTGTCTTTATCAGGCTAATTTCAATTATAATAAGAGCAAATGGTTATATGGTCTTAAACAGAGGCTGCTGTAGTCACAGAATGGGATGCCGCAACAGAAGTGCACCTGGCAGGGTCCAGAAGTACTATGCCCAACAAAAGTGTCTTTATCAGGCTAATTTCAATTATAATAAGAGCAAATGGTTATATGGTCTTAAACAGAGGCTGCTGTAGTCACAGAATGGGATGCCACAACAGAAGTGCACCTGGCAGGGTCCAGAAGTACTATGCCCAGCAAAAGTGTCTTTATCAGGCTAATTTCAATTATAATAAGAGCAAATGGTTATATGGTCTTAAACAGAGGCTGCTGTAGTCACAGAATGGGATGCCACAACAGAAGTGCACCTGGCAGGGTCCAGAAGTACTATGCCCAGCAAAAGTGTCTTTATCAGGCTAATTTCAATTATAATAAGAGCAAATGGTTATATGGTCTTAAACAGAGGCTGCTGTAGTCACAGAATGGGATGCCACAACAGAAATGCACCTGGCAGGGTCCAGAAGTACTATGCCCAGCAAAAGTGTCTTTATCAGGCTAATTTCAATTATAATAAGAGCAAATGGTTATATGGTCTTAAACAGAGGCTGCTGTAGTCACAGAATGGGATGCCACAACAGAAGTGCACCTGGCAGGGTCCAGAAGTACTATGCCCAGCAAAAGTGTCTTTATCAGGCTAATTTCAATTATAATAAGAGCAAATGGTTATATGGTCTTAAACAGAGGCTGCTGTAGTCACAGAATGGGATGCCACAACAGAAGTGCACCTGGCAGGGTCCAGAAGTACTATGCCCAGCAAAAGTGTCTTTATCAGGCTAATTTCAATTATAATAAGAGCAAATGGTTATATGGTCTTAAACAGAGGCTGCTGTAGTCACAGAATGGGATGCCACAACAGAAGTGCACCTGGCAGGGTCCAGAAGTACTATGCCCAGCAAAAGTGTCTTTATCAGGCTAATTTCAATTATAATAAGAGCAAATGGTTATATGGTCTTAAACAGAGGCTGCTGTAGTCACAGAATGGGATGCCACAACAGAAGTGCACCTGGCAGGGTCCAGAAGTACTATGCCCAGCAAAAGTGTCTTTATCAGGCTAATTTCAATTATAATAAGAGCAAATGGTTATATGGTCTTAAACAGAGGCTGCTGTAGTCACAGAATGGGATGCCACAACAGAAGTGCACCTGGCAGGGTCCAGAAGTACTATGCCCAGCAAAAGTGTCTTTATCAGGCTAATTTCAATTATAATAAGAGCAAATGGTTATATGGTCTTAAACAGAGGCTGCTGTAGTCACAGAATGGGATGCCACAACAGAAGTGCACCTGGCAGGGTCCAGAAGTACTATGCCCAGCAAAAGTGTCTTTATCAGGCTAATTTCAATTATAATAAGAGCAAATGGTTATATGGTCTTAAACAGAGGCTGCTGTAGTCACAGAATGGGATGCCACAACAGAAGTGCACCTGGCAGGGTCCAGAAGTACTATGCCCAGCAAAAGTGTCTTTATCAGGCTAATTTCAATTATAATAAGAGCAAATGGTTATATGGTCTTAAACAGAGGCTGCTGTAGTCACAGAATGGGATGCCACAACAGAAGTGCACCTGGCAGGGTCCAGAAGTACTATGCCCAGCAAAAGTGTCTTTATCAGGCTAATTTCAATTATAATAAGTGCAAATGGTTATATGGTCTTAAACAGAGGCTGCTGTAGTCACAGAATGGGATGCCAAAACAGAAGTGCACCTGGCAGGGTCCAGAAGTACTATGCCCAGCAAAAGTGTCTTTATCAGGCTAATTTCTATTATAATAAGTGCAAATGGTTATATGGTCTTAAACAGAGGCTGCTGTAGTCACAGAATGGGATGCCACAACAGAAGTGGACCTGGCAGGGTCCAGAAGTACTACGCCCAGCGAGTGTCTTTATCAGGCTAATTTCAATTATAATAAGAGCAAATGGTTTTATGGTCTTAAACAGAGGCTGCTGTAGTCACAGAATGGGATGCCACAACAGAAGTGGACCTGGCAGGGTCCAGAAGTACTATGCCCAGCAAGTGTCTTTATCAGGCTAATTTCAATTATAATAAGAGCAAATGGTTATATGGTCTTAAACAGAGGCTGCTGTAGTCACAGAATGGGATGCCACAACAGAAGTGGACCTGGCAGGGTCCAGAAGTACTATGCCCAGCAAAAGTGTCTTTATCAGGCTAATTTCAATTATAATAAGAGCAAATGGTTATATGGTCTTAAACAGAGGCTGCTGTAGTCACAGAATGGGATGCCGCAACAGAAGTGCACCTGGCAGGGTCCAGAAGTACTATGCCCAACAAAAGTGTCTTTATCAGGCTAATTTCAATTATAATAAGAGCAAATGGTTATATGGTCTTAAACAGAGGCTGCTGTAGTCACAGAATGGGATGCCACAACAGAAGTGCACCTGGCAGGGTCCAGAAGTACTATGCCCAGCAAAAGTGTCTTTATCAGGCTAATTTCAATTATAATAAGAGCAAATGGTTATATGGTCTTAAACAGAGGCTGCTGTAGTCACAGAATGGGATGCCACAACAGAAGTGCACCTGGCAGGGTCCAGAAGTACTATGCCCAGCAAAAGTGTCTTTATCAGGCTAATTTCAATTATAATAAGAGCAAATGGTTATATGGTCTTAAACAGAGGCTGCTGTAGTCACAGAATGGGATGCCACAACAGAAGTGCACCTGGCAGGGTCCAGAAGTACTATGCCCAGCAAAAGTGTCTTTATCAGGCTAATTTCAATTATAATAAGAGCAAATGGTTATATGGTCTTAAACAGAGGCTGCTGTAGTCACAGAATGGGATGCCACAACAGAAGTGCACCTGGCAGGGTCCAGAAGTACTATGCCCAGCAAAAGTGTCTTTATCAGGCTAATTTCAATTATAATAAGAGCAAATGGTTATATGGTCTTAAACAGAGGCTGCTGTAGTCACAGAATGGGATGCCACAACAGAAGTGCACCTGGCAGGGTCCAGAAGTACTATGCCCAGCAAAAGTGTCTTTATCAGGCTAATTTCAATTATAATAAGAGCAAATGGTTATATGGTCTTAAACAGAGGCTGCTGTAGTCACAGAATGGGATGCCACAACAGAAGTGCACCTGGCAGGGTCCAGAAGTACTATGCCCAGCAAAAGTGTCTTTATCAGGCTAATTTCAATTATAATAAGAGCAAATGGTTATATGGTCTTAAACAGAGGCTGCTGTAGTCACAGAATGGGATGCCACAACAGAAGTGCACCTGGCAGGGTCCAGAAGTACTATGCCCAGCAAAAGTGTCTTTATCAGGCTAATTTCAATTATAATAAGAGCAAATGGTTATATGGTCTTAAACAGAGGCTGCTGTAGTCACAGAATGGGATGCCACAACAGAAGTGCACCTGGCAGGGTCCAGAAGTACTATGCCCAGCAAAAGTGTCTTTATCAGGCTAATTTCAATTATAATAAGAGCAAATGGTTATATGGTCTTAAACAGAGGCTGCTGTAGTCACAGAATGGGATGCCACAACAGAAGTGCACCTGGCAGGGTCCAGAAGTACTATGCCCAGCAAAAGTGTCTTTATCAGGCTAATTTCAATTATAATAAGAGCAAATGGTTATATGGTCTTAAACAGAGGCTGCTGTAGTCACAGAATGGGATGCCACAACAGAAGTGCACCTGGCATGGTCCAGAAGTACTATGCCCAGCAAAAGTGTCTTTATCAGGCTAATTTCAATTATAATAAGAGCAAATGGTTATATGGTCTTAAACAGAGGCTGCTGTAGTCACAGAATGGGATGCCACAACAGAAGTGCACCTGGCAGGGTCCAGAAGTACTATGCCCAGCAAAAGTGTCTTTATCAGGCTAATTTCAATTATAATAAGAGCAAATGGTTATATGGTCTTAAACAGAGGCTGCTGTAGTCACAGAATGGGATGCCACAACAGAAGTGCACCTGGCAGGGTCCCAGAAGTACTATGCCCAGCAAAAGTGTCTTTATCAGGCTAATTTCAATTATAATAAGAGCAAATGGTTATATGGTCTTAAACAGAGGCTGCTGTAGTCACAGAATGGGATGCCACAACAGAAGTGCACCTGGCAGGGTCCAGAAGTACTATGCCCAGCAAAAGTGTCTTTATCAGGCTAATTTCAATTATAATAAGAGCAAACGGTTATATGGTCTTAAACAGAGGCTGCTGTAGTCACAGAATGGGATGCCACAACAGAAGTGCACCTGGCAGGGTCCAGAAGTACTATGCCCAGCAAAAGTGTCTTTATCAGGCTAATTTCAATTATAATAAGAGCAAATGGTTATATGGTCTTAAACAGAGGCTGCTGTAGTCACAGAATGGGATGCCACAACAGGAGTGCACCTGGCAGGGTCCAGAAGTACTATGCCCAGCAAAAGTGTCTTTATCAGGCTAATTTCAATTATAATAAGAGCAAATGGTTATATGGTCTTAAACAGAGGCTGCTGTAGTCACAGAATGGGATGCCACAACAGAAGTGCACCTGGCAGGGTCCAGAAGTACTATGCCCAGCAAAAGTGTCTTTATCAGGCTAATTTCAATTATAATAAGAGCAAATGGTTATATGGTCTTAAACAGAGGCTGCTGTAGTCACAGAATGGGATGCCACAACAGAAGTGCACCTGGCAGGGTCCAGAAGTACTATGCCCAGCAAAAGTGTCTTTATCAGGCTAATTTCAATTATAATAAGAGCAAATGGTTATATGGTCTTAAACAGAGGCTGCTGTAGTCACAGAATGGGATGCCACAACAGAAGTGCACCTGGCAGGGTCCAGAAGTACTATGCCCAGCAAAAGTGTCTTTATCAGGCTAATTTCAATTATAATAAGAGCAAATGGTTATATGGTCTTAAACAGAGGCTGCTGTAGTCACAGAATGGGATGCCACAACAGAAGTGCACCTGGCAGGGTCCAGAAGAACTATGCCCAGCAAAAGTGTCTTTATCAGGCTAATTTCAATTATAATAAGAGCAAATGGTTATATGGTCTTAAACAGAGGCTGCTGTAGTCACAGAATGGGATGCCACAACAGAAGTGCACCTGGCAGGGTCCAGAAGTACTATGCCCAGCAAAAGTGTCTTTATCAGGCTAATTTCAATTATAATAAGAGCAAATGGTTATATGGTCTTAAACAGAGGCTGCTGTAGTCACAGAATGGGATGCCACAACAGAAGTGCACCTGGCAGGGTCCAGAAGTACTATGCCCAGCAAAAGTGTCTTTATCAGGCTAATTTCAATTATAATAAGAGCAAATGGTTATATGGTCTTAAGCAGATTCTGCTGTAGTCACAGAATGGGATGCCACAACAGAAGTGCACCTGGCAGGGTCCAGAAGTACTATGCCCAGCAAAAGTGTCTTTATCAGGCTAATTTCAATTATAATAAGAGCAAATGGTTATATGGTCTTAAACAGAGGCTGCTGTAGTCACAGAATGGGATGCCACAACAGAAGTGCACCTGGCAGGGTCCAGAAGTACTATGCCCAGCAAAAGTGTCTTTATCAGGCTAATTTCAATTATAATAAGAGCAAATGGTTATATGGTCTTAAACAGAGGCTGCTGTAGTCACAGAATGGGATGCCACAACAGAAGTGCACCTGGCAGGGTCCAGAAGTACTATGCCCAGCAAGTGTCTTTATCAGGCTAATTTCAATTATAATAAGATCAAATGGTTATATGGTCTTAAACAGAGGCTGCTGTAGTCACAGAATGGGATGCCACAACAGAAGTGCACCTGGCAATGTCCAGAAGTACTATGCCCAGCAAAAGTGTCTTTATCAGTCTAATTTCAATTATAATAAGAGCAAATGGTTATATGGTCTTAAACAGAGGCTGCTGTAGTCACAGAATGGGATGCCACAACAGAAGTGCACCTGGCAGGGTCCAGAAGTACTATGCCCAGCAAAAGTGTCTTTATCAGGCTAATTTCAATTATAATAAGAGCAAATGGTTATATGGTCTTAAACAGAGGCTGCTGTAGTCACAGAATGGGATGCCACAACAGAAGTGCACCTGGCAGGGTCCAGAAGTACTATGCCCAGCAAAAGTGTCTTTATCAGGCTAATTTTAATTATAATAAGTGCAAATGGTTATATGGTCTTAAACAGAGGCTGCTGTAGTCACAGAATGGGATGCCACAACAGAAGTGCACCTGGCAGGGTCCAGAAGTACTATGCCCAGCAAAAGTGTCTTTATCAGGCTAATTTCAATTATAATAAGAGCAAATGGTTATATGGTCTTAAACAGAGGCTGCTGTAGTCACAGAATGGGATGCCACAACAGAAGTGCACCTGGCAGGGTCCAGAAGTACTATGCCCAGCAAAAGTGTCTTTATCAGGCTAATTTCAATTATAATAAGAGCAAATGGTTATATGGTCTTAAACAGAGGCTGCTGTAGTCACAGAATGGGATGCCACAACAGAAGTGCACCTGGCAGGGTCCAGAAGTACTATGCCCAGCAAAAGTGTCTTTATCAGGCTAATTTCAATTATAATAAGAGCAAATGGTTATATGGTCTTAAACAGAGGCTGCTGTAGTCACAGAATGGGATGCCACAACAGAAGTGCACCTGGCAGGGTCCAGAAGTACTATGCCCAGCAAAAGTGTCTTTATCAGGCTAATTTCAATTATAATAAGATCAAATGGTTATATGGTCTTAAACAGAGGCTGCTGTAGTCACAGAATGGGATGCCACAACAGAAGTGCACCTGGCAGGGTCCAGAAGTACTATGCCCAGCAAAAGTGTCTTTATCAGGCTAATTTCAATTATAATAAGAGCAAATGGTTATATGGTCTTAAACAGAGGCTGCTGTAGTCACAGAATGGGATGCCTCACAGCAGACTTAAGATCAGTTCAGTATATATGCACAGTTAGTTAGTATAAGCAGCCTGAAAACGCTAACAATGCCTGTCAGGCTGGATGAAAAAAAAAAAAAACTCCCTGTGACAGCCTCCGATTTTTCTACCTTTCCCTGTTTTTTTGCCGACTTTCTGTCTGTCTCCTGTCTGTCTCCTGCCTGTCTCCAGCCTGTCCCTGTCTGTCCCTGCCTGTCTAACTGCCTCTCTCCCTCAGCTACACAACGTTATGTCTCTCACGAATGCAATAGAGAAATGAGGCAGGAAAGCAAGATGGCCGGCCTTAAATACCGCTGTGACGTCACCGGGCTTGCTGGCTGCTGATAGGCTGCATGTGACTTTCCCAGCTTGCACTGGCACGGGGTTGATGTCTGGACATGTCCCGTCCGCCATCTTAGAATGCCTGTAATGTAAATGAATGGATGTTAAAGGAAAACTTCGAACGATCGAATCGCGGGGAAATTCGGATTCGATCCGAATCGAATTTTTCCTGAAATTCGGATCGAATCCGGGTTCGTCCGGATCGATTCGCTCATCCCTAGTTATGGTATTAAATAGAGGCTGGTGTAGTCACAGAATGTGATGCCCCAACAGGAGTGCACCTGGCAGGCAGCAGTAGTACTATGCACAGCAAAAGTGTCTTTATCAGGCCTAATTTCTATTACAATAAGTGCAAATGGTTATGGTCTTAAATAGAGGCTGGTGTAGTCACAGAATGGGATGCCCAAAAAAACAGCAGTGCACCTGGCAGGCAGCAGTAAGTCTATGCACAGCAAAAGTGTCTTTATCAGGCCTAATTTCTATTACAATAAGTGCAAATGGTTATGGTCTTAAATAGAGGCTGGTGTAGTCACAGAATGGGATGCCCCAAAAACCAGCAGTGCACCTGGCAGGCAGCAGTAGTACTATGCACAGCAAAAGTGTCTTTATCAGGCCTAATTTCTATTACAATAAGTGCAAATGGTTATGGTCTTAAATAGAGGCTGGTGTAGTCACAGAATGGGATGCCCAAAAAAACAGCAGTGCACCTGGCAGGCAGCAGTAAGACTATGCACAGCAAAAGTGTCTTTATCAGGCCTAATTTCTATTACAATAAGTGCAAATGGTTATGGTCTTAAATAGAGGCTGGTGTAGTCACAGAATGGGATGCCCCAAAAACCAGCAGTGCACCTGGCAGGCAGCAGTAGTACTATGCACAGCAAAATTGTCTTTATCAGGCCTAATTTCTATTAGAATAAGTGCAAATAGTTATGGTCTTAAATAGAGGCTGGTGTAGTCACAGAATGGGATGCCCCAACAGGAGTGCACCTGGCAGGCAGCAGTAGTACTATGCACAGCAAAAGTGTCTTTATCAGGCCAAATGACTTTTAGAATAAGTGCAAAGGGTTATGGTCTTAAATAGAGGCTGGTGTAGTCACAGAATGGGATGCCTCACAGCAGAGTGCACCTGGGAGCAGTACTATGCACAGCAAAAGTGTCTTTATCAGGCCAAATGACTTTTAGAATAAGTGCAAATGGTTATGGTATTAAATAGAGGCTGGTGTAGTCACAGAATGGGATACCTCACAGCAGACTTGAGATCAGTTCGGTATATATGCACAGTAAGTGTATAAGCAGCCTGAAAACGCTAACAAAGCCAGTCAGCCAGCCAGTAACACTCAGGCTGGATGAAAAAAATCCAGCCAGCCGATTTTTCCTAACTTTCCCTGTTTTTCGCTGACTTTCTGTCTGTCTCCTGCCTGTCTCCTGCCTGTCTCCAGCCTGTCCCTGTCTGTCCCTGTCTGTCTAACTGTCTCTCTCCCTCACTACAGCAGCGTCCTGACTCTCACGAATGCAATAGAGAAATGAGGAAAAGCAAGATGGCCACCGGCCTTAAATAGCGCTGTGACGTCACCGGGCTTGCTGGCTGCTGATAGGCTGCATGTGACTGTCCCAGCTTGCACTGCCGCGGGGTTGATGTCTGGACATGTCCCGTCCGCCATCTTAGAATGCCTGTAATGTAAATGAATGGATGTTAAAGGAAAACTTCGAGCGATCGAATCGCGGGGAAATTCGGATTCAATCCGAATCAAATTTTCCATGAAATTCGGATCGAATCCAGGTTCGTCCGGATCGATTCGCTCATCCCTAATTGAGACAAATGAATAGGAGTTGGGAAATATATCCTATGATTTTGGAAATATCTTCAGAGAATTAGAAGATATCTCCAGGGATTTAATGACCTTTAACCCTTTCAGTGCCAAGCCCGTAGATTCTACGTGCTCGCTTCCACTCCACTTAAGTGCCAAGCACGTAGAATCTACGGGCTTGACTTTCCCCCCTGACAGTAAAAAAAATATAAATCAAAAATACTCACCTGACCCCTCGTTGGATCCGGCCGGGTCTCCCCTTTAATTTGGTGCCATCCGATCCCCCGTGGGGGGTCGGATGGCTCCAGGAGAGCCCCCGGAATAGCCCCCCCCCCCGCTTCGGCAGCAGCAGCTGCTAAATGTAAAAAAAAAAAAAAAAAAAAAAATGACATTTCCTTACCTGAGGCCGCGCTGTCTCCCGATGGGTGTCCTCTTCACTGGGGGGGCCTCCGATCGCCCCCCCAGCCTCTTCGGTGGCGAGGAGAGGGCAGAAATTGCCCTCCCCCCCCACTTCCTGGAACGGGTCTGCTAGCCACGCCCCCTGGGGGGCGGGGCCAGGTGACATCTTATGATGTCACCAGCAGCCCTCTTACTGCCGGGACGTGAGACAGACAATCAGTCTGCTCGTGTGCCTGGAGGAGGGCAGATGGGGAGGAGGAGAGGGCTGAGATCGCCCCCCCCCCTCCTCCCCAGGCTCTCTCCTTCAAACACACGAGCAGGCTGTCAGCGGAGATCGCCGGGGGACACAGGATCGGAGGTGAGTAAAGTAAAAAAAAAAAAAAATAAAGATCTTTTATATCTTATGTCTCTGTGTCTTTTTATTTAACATTTAACCCCTTGTGAACTGGTAAGGGGTCCATGAGACCCCTTATACCAGTTCACAAGGCTGGGGGGATGGCATGTCACCCGCTTGCCGCAGCGGGTGACTTGCCATTAACC
The DNA here is from genome assembly GCA_027917425.1 of Gastrophryne carolinensis. Lineage (NCBI taxonomy): Eukaryota > Metazoa > Chordata > Amphibia > Anura > Microhylidae > Gastrophryne > Gastrophryne carolinensis. The sequence goes on from JAQIHN010000286.1 coordinate 12,190, forward strand.
CCCGGCACCCCCAATTACCTGCCTCCCCAAAGCCCAGGGGGGGGCAGAAGAGCCCGGGCCCACACAGGCTATGTGGGCTCGTAGGCTGCAGGGTGGGGGGGCCACAAAAGCTGGCCCCCCCACTCTGTGCCTACAAGCCCCCATAGCTGGTCCCGGGCTGGTAATGATGGGTAAGGGGGACCCCATTTCATTTTTTTTGGGGATTTTTAAGGGTTTTTAACCCTTAAAATTCCAAAAAAAAAATGGGGTCCGCCCCCCTGGGAGGGGGGACCCTATGTCATTTTTTTTTTTAATAAACTCTTTGTGTTCTGTCATCCAGCAGCTATAAAAGGCTTCCAGCAGGTGAGCAGAAGCCAGTGATCGCCGAGGGACACAGTGCTCCAGGATGGATGGGAGGTGAGTACAGTGTAAAAAAAAAAATTAATAAAATATTTTTTTCTCTTTTGTGTGTCTGTGTTTTTTTTTTACATTTAACCCCTTGTGAACTGGTAAGGGGTCCATGACCCCTATACCAGTTCACAAGGCTGGGGGGATGGCATGTCACCCGCTTGCCGCAGCGGGTGACTTGCCATTAACCCCCGGCACCCCCAATTACCTGCCTCCCAAAGCCCAGGGGGGGGCAGAAGAGCCCGGGCCCACACAGGCTATGTGGGCTCGTAGGCTGCAGGGTGGGGGGGCCACAAAAGCTGGCCCCCCCACTCTGTGCCTACAAGCCCCCATAGCTGGTCCCGGGCTGGTAATGATGGGTAAGGGGGACCCCATTTCATTTTTTTTTGGGATTTTTAAGGGTTTTTAACCCTTAAAATTCCAAAAAAAAAATGGGGTCCGCCCCCCTGGGAGGGGGGACCCTATGTCATTTTTTTTTCTCGATTTAACGCTTTGTAGTGTGGATGGTAGTTGTATTTTATTTGTAAATGTTATAAAGTACTTGTTTCAGTTAGGGGGGTCTCCTGGGCAGTAACGGGGGGCTACCGATAAATATGTGGTACCGTTCTAATCGGTAGAAATGGGGCTTTCACATGCAATATGATTTTCCTTAATAAAATACATTTTTTATTTGAAATAAATCAATTTTCTAAAAAAAATTTTATTTATTTATTTATTTATTTTTTACTTAATAATATTGTAAAAAACAAAATAAAATTTACAAACAAGACATTTCTTGTTAAAGCCTAAACTCTGCTGCAGAAAATATATGTATAATTTTCCTGAAAATTCCAGCAAAAATGGCGCAAAACATGGCGCAAAATGGGGAAAAATGACCTGTCAACAGAGGGTGACAAAATCTCAAGTAGGCTGTCAATTAAAATGGTTAAAGGTAGCTATGCATGTTGGGTATTGTTCTGTTCGGGGGACCTTGCGCTTTCAGACTTAGCTTGTTTTTTTCTGGTTTGCATATTTATATTTTAGGAAAAGGTGTTTTTTATTCAGCTTTTTTATACATTTTTTAGGGAAACCCTGCGCAACCAAAGAATTCTTTGAGGGATTAATTCCAGAAAGATGAGCCCACTACAACAAGTTGGGTACGCTTAGAAAGCTTAACATGTGTACTTTCAGGTAATATATGGTTTATGGGGGATATTCCAAATGTAAAGGGTTGTTTTGGTTGAAAAATCGCAAGGTGCGCACTTTGTCTGCAGAGCTGAAATTTTCAAGTAAAATTACCGTTACGCACATGCTTTACTTTGGGGTGTTTGGCAACTCTTCCCTTGACAGTAGCTATGCATGTTGGGTATCGTTCTGTTCGGGAGATGTTGCTTTTTCAGACTAAACTTGTTTTTTCTTGTTTGCGCATAGTTTTTTTAGGAAAATGTGGCTTTGATTCTGCTTTTTTATCCTTTTGTTAGGGAAACTCTTTGCAACCAAAGAATACAATGAGGGATTACTTCCAGAAAACTATGGGCACATCAACAAGCCTGGTACGCCTAGAAAGCTTGAGGTGTGTACTTCCAGAGAATATATAGTTTGTTGGGGGTATTTCAAATGTAAAGGGTTGTTTTTCTGGAAGAACTGCAAGGTGCGCATATTGCATAGCATAGTTGTATTTTATCTGAAAATTCCCTAAAGCGCTGTTTCAGTTTGGGGGAGTCTCCCGGGCAGGAAAGGGTGTCTACCTATACATATGTGGTACCGCTGTAACTGGGAGAAATTGGGATTTCACACGCAATAAGATTTTATTGAAAAACTTACATTTTTTATTACAAAAAAAACTACAAATTGTAAAAATGTATTTTTTTTTAATTTTTTTTTCACATATTTCACCCAAAAATATTGAGAATACCCCTAAAAAATTACAAACAAGACATTTCATGTTAAAGCCCAGACTCTGCTGAAAAAAACAATATATCATTTCCCTGGGAAATCCCTGGAAATCCCTTCAAAAATCACATTTGAACATGGGGAGCGCAAAATAGTGCAAAACGGTTTGGCACCAAGGGTGACAAAAACTCCAGGTAGGCTGGCAGCGAAAGGGTTAATGAATCCCAATGAAGACCAATTTTTTTCATCTTTACCTTGGCGGTTTAGTGGTCTGAGAAACAGTTATGTTGCGGCCTCCATTCATGATGAGATATAGATATTGGGTGGAGAGGTATAACTGAACACATTGCTCCGGGCAGGCGGACGAACAACAGCATCTTCTCAGTTGTATCAAACTACTAATGCCACTTTTACACATATAGCTGATTATTACTGCTGCACACTAAGCAATACATACAACTCCCAGCTGGGAAATGTCAGCTCCTTTAGGAACAATGATTAAATCTAAGAGGGCAAGTGATACCAAGTGGAAGCCGGTTTGACATACCGGATGCAGCTACTCCATCCTTTAGAAACTCTGAATCTATAGAATCAATCCATGTTGAACCTATAGAATGGATCCATGCTGAACCCATAGAATGGACCCATGCTGGACCCATAGAATGGACCCATGCTGGACCCATAGAATGGACCCATGCTGGACCCATAGAATGGACCCATGCTGGACCCATAGAATGGACCCATGCTGGACCCATAGAATGGACCCATGCTGGACCCATAGAATGGACCCATGCTGGACCCATAGAATGGACCCATGCTGGACCCATAGAATGGACCCATGCTGGACCCATAGAATGGACCCATGCTGGACCCATAGAATGGACCCATGCTGGACCCATAGAATAGACCCATGCTGGACCCATAGAATGGACCCATGCTGGACCCATAGAATGGACCCATGCTGGGCCCATAGAATGGGCCCATGCTGGACCCATAGAATGGACCCATAGAATGGACCCATTGAATGGACCCATGCTGGACCCATAGAATGGACCCATGCTGGACCCATAGAATGGACCCATGCTGGACCCATAGAATGGACCCATGCTGGACCCATAGAATGGACCCATGCTGGACCCATAGAATGGACCATTGCTGGACCCAAAGAATGGACCCATGCTGGACCCATAGAATGGACCCATGCTAAACCCTTTACAATATACCCATGCTGAACCTATAGAATGGACCCATGCTGAACCTATAGAATGGACCCATGCTGGACCCATAGAATGGACCCATGCTGGACCCATAGAATGGACCCATGCTGGACCCATAGAATGGACCCATGCTGGACCCATAGAATGGACCATTGCTGGACCCAAAGAATGGACCCATGCTGGACCCATAGAATGGACCCATGCTAAACCCTTTACAATATACCCATGCTGAACCTATAGAATGGACCCATGCTGAACCTATAGAATGGACCCATGCTGGACCCATAGAATGGACCCATGCTGGACCCATAGAATGGACCCATGCTGGACCCATAGAATGGACCCATGCTGGACCCATAGAATGGACCCATGCTGGACCCATAGAATGGACCCATGCTGGACCCATAGAATGGACCCATGCTGGACCCATAGAATGGACCCATGCTGGGCCCATAGAATGGACCCATGCTGGGCCCATAGAATGGACCCATGCTGGGCCCATAGAATGGACCCATGCTGGGCCCATAGAATGGACCCATGCTGGACCCATAGAATGGACCCATGCTGGGCCCATAGAATGGACCCATGCTGGGCCCATAGAATGGACCCATGCTGGGCCCATAGAATGGACCCATGCTGGACCCATAGAATGGACCCATGCTGGACCCATAGAATGGACCCATGCTGGACCCATAGAATGGACCCATGCTGGACCCATAGAATGGACCCATGCTGGACCCATAGAATGGACCCATGCTGGACCCATAGAATGGACCCATGCTGGACCCATAGAATGGACCCATGCTGGACCCATAGAATGGACCCATGCTGGACCCATAGAATGGACCCATGCTGGACCCATAGAATGGACCCATGCTGGACCCATGCTTGAAAAAATATCTGCCCCTATTTCCAGCAGACACCTAAGAGCGACTCCCACTGAGTCCTCTACCTGGGATTACCTTATTTGTCTGTAGAGCAGAGTTACCTTCACACTTCGGAATTCCGGAGCCCACACCAAGTGCAAGAAAGACACATAACAGCTATTCTCGGTGTGAACTTGTTTATTACATCACGATTTTCAGTATATAAAGCATGATAAGGCCAGGCGGGGAAAAGGTTCTAAAGTGGACATTTGCCTTTTAATTGGAGTAGCTGTATCAACACCTTACTGTCAGGGGTGTGTGCTGGGGGTGGCTGCACATCACCCCATTGTGTGTCATTGTGTGTCATGGGATTTTCCAGACATTCACCTACGCATGGACATTTTTACAGAAACAGATTGTTATGTTCTTCTGTCTGCACATTTCATTCCCAGAGATAACGGTCACTCTCACCCTTGAGTCTGAAAGCAGTCTCCTTAAGCATAAGCCAGACATAAGCCATGCAGTAGCCATTTTGTTACCTTGTACCTACACCCTCTCAGGGAAAAGGGATGCCCCTGCTTTCAGACCCTTCTTCGAGTCAATGACTTCTAAGTCGCTGACTTGCCCATTGCGTCTCATATTCTTCTTGGTTATGAGCTAGATAAGCAGCATAAATACCTTGGGCTTTGCTAGCGCGCATGGCAACTACACACATTATAATTTTAAAAGCTACTACTGCAATTATGATGAGCATAATAATAATAATAAACTGAGTACACACGGTGGTACTGCCACAGCCCCCTGCTGGGTGGGAGCCTATCCAGTATAGCCTGGCATCTCCCGCTGAGGGGTTCTCAATATTCAATATTACAGTATTACATCTTAACGCTGCGGTATCCTGTCGATATGGGCAGCTTTCCGAACCCTTTCTAAGCAACGTCATACGTGAAAGAAGGGATTTCCCACTGCTATCTTTTCTGTCCAGAGCACTTTGGGGTCTATAGCCCCAGTTCCCCGATAATCCTCCCTTATCAGTGTTCCATCCCACTGCCCCCCCAGTAGTCACATGCTTTACCCCAATAATTATCAGTTACACACATGTAGTATTGTGAACGATAATCCCCTAAGAGTCGAGAGTGTGACTGACTAGTACAATTGTCCATATCGCATAAATCAAAAATATACGTCACTACATGGGATGAGGTATTGAAATAAAGTATAGGGGCACCGTATTCCCATGGAACCTGGGTCTCGACCCCAGTCCTAGGGCTTCTCTAGGGATGTAAGTGCAGCAGGTTTCACCTATTAATTTGCATACACCCCCTTTTTCTGCTAAGAGCATGTCTAAGGCCATTCTATTCTGGGATGCCATGGTGGACGTGGGACTCAATTGCTCTGCCATCCCCTTAAGGCCATCTCGCGTTGCATTAACAAAACGCTGCTGGTTGTAGTAGAGGTAGCTTATCCAATCAGCATTTTTATTGACAGTGATAAGGGGAATAATAGACTCAAATCCCGTCTTAACAGGATCCTGGGCCTTAAACTCATCAGGAACCCCTCTTGGGACTCCTATGGCATCCAGGTACACGTGGGGGTCGAAATTTCCCCCTAGGCCTCTCTAATATCTCCCCTCGGTCAGCAAGGGGAAATGTACCTGCTCTGTCACGCTATTGGAGGGGGTGATAAGGAAAGGCATTATAATTTTCACCAAGGTACATTGGCCTCTCCATGATTGTCGAAGTTTATGCCTTTTTTTCCCATCTCCACATAGCCAGAACACATCTCCCACACTATGTGACTGATTAAACAAATAAGTCAGGGATGGTGGAACTACCATTATTGGCACAAAAACCTGGACTGAAAATGCCTACATTCACTAGCCCGGGAATAACAGGTGTAGCTTCCGGGGTAAACTTCTATTCCAGGTCCCGGGGTTAGTATAGGATAGCTGGGTTAGTATAGGATAGCTTCTTTTCCAGATATCACATTCCCCCTCTTAGGTCCTATTGCTGTATAGGCTAAGGAAACACTCCTACTCCTCCGGGGGCAGGGTCAAAGGTACAGGGCCTAGATGAGGACGGGCAGCTGCACAAACATAGTGTTCTGGCTCTGTGCCGTATAATGAGCCCATTTAACCCATAAATTGGTGTTACTGTCAAATCCCGTCTCAGAGGCAAAAGTATCCTCAGGGGAAGGGTTGGTCATCATGACCTGGACCTCTTGCAGTGACAATTTTCTTATCCAAGGGGTCATTTGGGGGAAGTGTTGGGGCTCGGGGCTTACCCCTGAAACTGGACATATCCCGGGAGTAAAACCTTCTTCCCCAATCTGAGCAGCCACTACAGGAACAAAAAAACCAATAGGTCCCATTGTCTGAGGGGGAAGGATTTTCTATAGCGAGGGTAAAAGTTGAGCAGGGATCTCTCCCTATGGCCTGGAAGCAGCAGATGTGTGGGGTGGGGACCCTATCCTTATTTATCCCTATTATACACATAAACATTTTAAACAGCAAATATAAAAGCAGAATTATTAAAAGTATTGACTAGTATTGATATTGACTAATTTCAAAATAACACTTTCCCTCATGATCTTTAACAAGACCAATTACAGGGATTAGGACAGCTATATAGCACCATCCTTTCAGCTCTAGTGGGAACCAGGGGTAACACACTTTCCCCACAACAAATGTAAATGTTATTACACAAGCTCATATCTTGTGTTATGCTCTTATTTCTAAACTTCCTTTATATTCTCCATCATCAAGAACATTATAAGAAATTCAGTTAGGCTCGTACGGATTAATCAAAATGAAATTCCAGCCAGTTGCGTTGTATTGGGCATTGCTCTCAGCTGGCTTAGGAATATTAAACTAAGAATGGGATTTTCACTTCCCTATTAGATTTCCCAAACTTAAAACCAGCAGTCTGGGTTGTGGGTCTTATATCTGAAACCCAATCATTTCTCATTTGGTTTTTATAAATTAAAGGTCTGAGGGAGATTTAGCTATCAACGTTGGATTCATTGTTCCTATTTTGCTCTGTGCCACATCACTATATGTCAACCTTGGACCTATTGGGATATTTGGGTCATAGCACGTTGAGCAGTTCTCCTTTGTAAAAACATAACAACACTTGTCTGCAAACACTATAACAAATTTTAGCGTGGTAATCTTTCCCAAATTTCTTTTTTTCCCAAAATCTTTTGATAGATATCAAATGACCTGTAATATTTCAGGGTGTAATTTACTACAGATCCAACACTGGACTTTCAGGCATAGGCATATATAAACTTTAGAAGTAGCATCTTAGGAGGTCACCTTCACTTGTCCCTCTTTTACCTAATTTCTCTAATTTTACTTTTCCCACATACATCTTGAGTGGGGCCTAACACCTGTGGGTCATACATGCATAAAGTAAGCACATATATTATCACAAAAAGAATAAAATCAAGTATCAAAAGTTTAGCCATTTCAGCCCCAGAGTCCAGCAAATAAGGCCTGGTCAAGGGCTTTGTCTGTTCTTCCTTCTTCGGGGACCCTAGATCCCCCGCATTAGTCATCATCTTCATGCTTTTCCTGTGCTCTAGGTAGCGCGGTCTGCTTGTCCTCCGCTCTAGGTAGCGGTGTCTGCTTCTTGCTTGGGCATTTCTTCACTCGGCACCCACGACTGGCAATCCTCCACTAGGACTGGTTCTGGTCACTGCGATCACCAAGGCGATTCAGCTACTGAATCACAACCATGGCACCTACTTCAGAAGGATGGATGGATGGATGAGAGACATCTGTGAAGAAAAAGAGAGATACGAGACAGAGAGGTGCAAGCCATATTTCTTTCAACATTTTCCAGAGTTTTAATCAGCTTCCTCACATATTCTTCCTATATCAGGTCTAGGTCCCCTCTTTCTAACATAAAGGGGCACCCTAGCCCAGGGGGTGGGGAATGGTCTTCCCATTAAAACCTCAAATGATGAATACCCAGTGACCTTAGGAGGGGTCATTCTAATTCCTACCAATCCTACTCCTGGAAGGACCCTTTTACATTTAGCATAAGTTCCCTCCTGTGGCTTAATTTATCCTCTCTGGTCCTATTTATTTATTTTTTGTATTTATTTTCCCAACTATTCCAGGGCTCTGAGGGTGGTAAAGGATGTGAAACTTCCACTCTATCCTAAGGGTTTTCTACTAAATCCTGACATACCTTCACAGTGAGGGACAGTCTATTTGGATTTAGCCATTAAGGGGCATCCCCATTTAGGAATATTCTCCTGTGTGAGAATTCTTACCACAGTCCTGGCATCTTCCCTCGTCGTCACAAAAAGTTCAACTCACCTTGGGAACATATCCACTATCACAAAAAAGGTACTCCTGTATTTTCCCTAAACGAAGCATGTGAGTAAAGTCAATCTGCAAATGTGTGAACAGGGGTGTTGGAATGTCAGGTGCTCATTTCTTGCATGGTGCATGCACTACTAGCAGCTGCACAGTTTCCCTAGTCTTTTCCCTTCTTTGCACAAAGTCCATGGACATTTGTGCACTCCTGCCTTTCCTCAATCCTCCCTGTCCTTTTTACTAGCATATGTTTGTAAGTCAGTCAAAGTCTGGTCAGGGAGGGGTATGTCTGGTGCTAGCATGGGCATTTGAATGTTTGCTGTTTGCGTGTATGTTCTTAAGAAGGAAAAACAAATTGTGAGTAGTAAAGTTGTATCGTCACGAAAAGTAAAGGTTTCTGCCATTCCTACTAACACTACACACAAGGCCAGGGCTATGAGACAGGCATGCCCTGTACCTGCCCAGGGACCACCTTTGAGAAGAAAACAAAACAACAGGGCACCTCCATGCTGTTATGCTGGGCCCTGCACATGGTTGTACAAATCCTGGCAACTAAATGACATCTTGCCATAATCGGGAAAACCTAACCCTGGGGCTATCATATCTCAAATACACAAAACATTGGACATTACACATTTCATTTAACCATTTTAGGGTGTCAGGTTTATCAACATACATTTCAGTTCTCAATATGCTGTCATAACATGAACAATCTAGAATCCATTGGCGGCAGCAACCAATCATACCAAGGAAGGGTAACACTGGTAAGTGGGCAGGGCAGACCCACGACAGCAGCTATTCTCTTATAGCTTATTTCTCTTTGTCCCTGGGAAAGCACAAAACCCAGGTATTTCAACTTTTTCCTGACACCATTACAACTTTTCTTTAGACACTTTATAATCGCTTACAAAAAGACAATTCAAATGATCCTTCTTGTTCCACAGGGTGGCCTCCCGATCAAAACTGCAGAGGAGAAAACTGTCTGCAGTAGGACGGAACCATGGCTGGGTGTCCAGACTTTAAGAGGAGGACCATTGCACCATTACACAAAAAAAAAACTATTTACCAATACACATAAGCCTAGGGCAAATGTGACATAAAACAAAAGCAAAGATGGGCTGTGTCTCCTCGTCCACTGGGACGCTGAAAAAACTATTTCTTAAATCAGTGTTGCTATTCCAGCCCATGTCACGAGGTGAGAAGAGATGGCAGACAGGCATTAAAAGGGGCAGTTGGCATTTTTAAACAATTTATATCCCTGAGATCTTAGACAAGTCTCATGGTTTCATTGTGGCTTTGTAAAATATTCTGGTAATAAAATCCCACATCCAGGGGCTTATCTGGTTTAAGTCTACATACAACCTGTTAAGTTTTATTGTGAAACTATGTATGATTCCCTGTTTAGCCTGAAAGGGGGTCAGAAATTAGTAAGGGCGGTGTATTTATCTCCGTCTCTCCCCACACACACATTCCGTTCTTGCCAGCTTGCGTGCTTTTAACCCATACACTGTCACACAGCATGGGATGTCTCTAAAATAATTTCATATTAGTCCAATCTTATGTGGATCCTAACAAAGCATCTTATGATTCTCCCACACTGTATCCTGACCTTTTCTCAGCAGTTGTGCTTCTATATTAACTTTCTCCAACTAATTTTACTCCTAGTATTTGCAGCGGGACCCCAATAGAAAACCCAGCTGTCATCTTTAACTAGTTCATTTTTCTCTTTGTGTTTCTCTTTATCTAGCGGAGAAACATCAACAGACAGCTTCTGTCTACCGCTGCTCATTTGTTTCCTGACTCTATCTCTTCCTGAGTAGAGGAGGGATAGAGGCTGTTTTTCTTAGGTGGCACGTAAGGTGAGGGGCAGTTACTTTTAGCCCTAAACGCTTGTTTACATTTTATTTTAAATGTGTTCCTAGTTTGTGTTCCAGGGCATGAAACCCAGGGGACTCTTTGTCTCCTGAATTGGAGGTCCTCTATAACTAGTTTATAACTAGTTTTAAACCAATAGGAAGCATGTTATAACCCATTTCCACCTCCCTTCTTTATATAATCTTTATCTAAGTTTGGGTCTCCTTGATAATACGGGAACCTTTCCAGTCCACCCCGCCAAATTATCAACAAAAGGCAGCGTGTAACATGCTCCTCCAGTTAACCTCTCTACATAGTGGATACAATCCTCTCCCACATGGGGCACTTTAGACTCAGACTGACCCATTATCAGTTAACAAATGACAAATAAACAAATGACAATATCCGTGGTTTAAAGCATGCTCACCTTCACACTTATCAATCCACACAAACAAATAATCTTAACACTCTATTGTCAGAGAGAAAGAGATAAAAAGGTTTCAGTGGTCAGGTAAACTCACAGTAAACAGACAAATCTGTTTCCAAATCACACAAATAATCACAAATAATCACAATTTATATAGCGCGCTTCAAATAACCAAGCAGCGGTTCCCTACGAACCCCGCAACGCCTCGCCAAGACCGCGAGAGGCACAAGGGCACAAGTCCTTTAACCTTCCCTCGGGGTTAAGCATATAAATCACTTACCCCCTTCAAGGAGACTTGCCCCGCATAAACTCCACCACTGAAAAAATATCTGCCCCTATTTCCAGCAGACACCTAAGAGCGACTCCCACTGAGTCCTCTACCTGGGATTACCTTATTTGTCTGTAGACCAGAGTTACCTTCACACTTCCGGAGCCCACACCAAGCGCAAGAAAGACACATAACAGCTATTCTCGGTGTGAACTTGTTTATTACATCACGATTTTCAGTATATAAAGCATGATAAGGCCTAGGCGGGGAAAAGGTTCTAAAGTGGACATTTGCCTTTTAATTGGAGTAGCTGTATCAACACCTTACTGTCAGGGGTGTGTGCTGGGGTGGCTGTACATCCCCCCATTGTGTGTCATTGTGTGTCATGGGATTTTCCAGACATTCACCTACGCATGGACATTTTTACAGAAACAGATTGTTATGTTCTTCTGTCTGCACATTTCATTCCCAGAGATAACGGTCAATCTCACCCTTGAGTCTGAAAGCAGTCCCCTTAAGCATAAGCCAGACAGAAGCCATGCAGTAGCCATTTTGTTACCTTGTACCTACACCCTTTCAGGGAAAAGGGATGCCCCTTCTTTCATTGCTGGACCCATAGAATGGACCCATGCTGGACCCATAGAATGGACCCATGCTGGACCCATAGAATGGACCCATGCTGGACCCATAGAATGGACCCATGCTGGACCCATAGAATGGACCCATGCTGGACCCATAGAATGGACCCATGCTGGACCCATAGAATGGACCCATGCTGGACCCATAGAATGGACCCATGCTGGACCCATAGAATGGACCCATGCTGGACCCATAGAATGGACCCATGCTGGACCCATAGAATGGACCCATGCTGGACCCATAGAATGGACCCATAGAATGGACCCATGCTAAACCCTTTACAATATACCCATGCTGAACCTATAGAATGGACCCATGCTGAAAAGAAATGCTTTAAGAGAACCAACAGTCAAAATGGCTTAAACCAGACCAACACAACACAATAGTGCTCACCAGGGCAATTTAGATTTCTGCACATAAAAATTCATTTAATTTTTTCTAACTCCACTGTGATAAATTTTAGAAACAAAATGGTGGCTCATATATCATGTGCAGGCTGCCTGCAAACAGGGAGTGCTGCTGGGTTTCCTGTTACTGTGCATTGTCAGTTATGTCAGTTTGATCCAGGCAGCAGCATGGCTGTGATGCTGGGAGAGGAGGCTCCAAAATGGCCACTACCACTAGAAAATCTGTCAGACAACGTTTCAGCATTGAGTGGATGGCGGAGCAAATGTGCTGACAATGCTTCAGTATCATGCATGCAGATGGAGCAAGTGAGTTTTGGGGAGGTTCTTTTCCAACACTGCCAGGCTGTTGGTTGGGTTAAGACATGAAAAACTCAGATCAGATCAGATTGCAGATGCATGGGCAGTTTCAGGTGAACTCAGGGCTAGTTCTTGCCCCATGCGATGTGAGCCGCTGCACAGGGCGTCATGGTCTGTGGGGCGCCAGTGGGGGGGCTGTGGGTACTTCCCCTCCCCTCGAGCTGCTGCAAGCAGCGGCGCCTGTATTCAAACCCCCCTCCACGGTTGCTGAGAGCGGCGTCCGGTGACATAATTTACAAGTGGCAGAGTATGCAGACTGGCCTGCTGTATACTTACACTTCAACTCTCAGCAGCTCGAGATCCTCCCTCACTATCCCAGCAATCACTAACACAATGTCACTGACATTCTAGGTTACATATATTGTAGGGCCTCGTTATATCTCTGCATTATGGTTGCAGTACAGCGCTGTGCACCAATGCAGTGCAACACACAGAAAATAACCGGCCTTTACCAGTGTGCTCTAATCCTTTTTGGATGCAGTGTGCCCGCAGTGGTTGCAATTCTCTCACAAGTCTATGAGAAGCGCAGCTAAAGCTCCCCATAGGCCTGGATCAAGTGTGGTGGAGGCCCCAGATACAGTATTTTTTTTCCCTTAAAATAATAGTCCAGCCAAATAACTGATTGATGGTTGTCTGGCACCCACCTACTTACTGGAACATCAGATAGAGTCCCTTGTGCAACCCTTGTGCAGGTGTGTGCTGCTCGGGAAATCCTGCTTTGCCATTCTGGGTGGGGGGGGTAGTGTAGTTGCCCGTCTGGTCCAACACAAAACAGTTTCCTGCATTGAGCTGCCAGCGGCTGTGCTTGGTGGCTTATGTGCAGTGAGCGGCCGCCCATTGACAGCTCTTATCACTGTAGCGTTGCTAACACTCTAGACTCTCCATCCTGCCCTGTGGTGGCTTTGTCTGTAGGTTTGCAAACACAAAAAAGGCTTGGCCAGGCGTGCAGGGAGCCCCACTGCTGCCGCTGAAAGCTTTGTTGCTGGCCCCGCACCCCATCAGACCAAAGACTGAAAAGCCTCCTGGACCAGACCATAACCCAAAGGTTGGTGGAGGCCCCCTTGCAAGGCAAGTGGTGGAGGCCGCAGGGTGCGGGCCCCTTGTGCATCCTCATAATCCAGCCCTGGCTCCCCATATGCATGTATTGAGATCTGATGCATTGTGTTGGAATGTTTATTGCAAAATGCCTCAGACTCAGACATTTTGCATCCAACAGTGCTGATGTCTGAGTATCAGGTGCAGGGCCGGTGCCAGCACAGGGCAAACCTGGGCAACTGCCAGGGCCCCTGGCATCTACAGGGGCCCACTCAGATTCACACTTGGCCATGTTATTATTTTACAGTCGACCCAAACAATCAGATGCAGGGTATTGTCTGCAGAACCGATCATGGCTGGCCTCAGCAACAGGAGATGGTCAACAACAATGGAGCAGGTGGCATGGAATGGAGGGTAATTGTTGGAAGCTCAGAAGGTGGCGAGAACCAGGTGACAACTGATTGGCAATAATGGAGTCTTTAGTGGCAGCGGAGCAAGATGCAAGGGCTGATGGGTGATTGGTGGCGATAGAGAATACAACAAGGACTAGAGGATGATTGGTGGCTATATGGAAGGCAATAAGGATGGGAAGGTGATTGGTGGCTATATGGAAGGCAATACGGATGGGAGGGTGATTGGTGGCTATATGGAAGGCAATAAGGATGGGAGGGTGATTGGTGGCTATATGGAAGGCAATAAGGATGGGAGGGTGATTGGTGGCTAAATGGATAGCAATTGTCACGCTCGGGGTAACTCCAGCCCTCTTAATAAGCTCACAACCCCCAATCTCCACAGCCAGCTTCACCTGTAGGAGCCCCCGCTTGCCGGGACGCAAGATACGCCTACCCGGGATCGGTTGCCCCCAGGACTTAATGGCTCAAAGGATGTAAGCTTATATGTGGGAGGACTGGAGAACCAATAGCAAGAGCGTGAGTGACGGAAGTCCAGAGACAGGCAATAGGTCGATAACGGGAAGGCAGAGATCGTAGCGGCACCAGGGGTCAGGCAAGACGTAGTCGGGGTTCAGGCAGAGGTCAGCAACTGGGGATCAGGATCTAGAAGCGTCAGTTCAGGCAAAGGTCGGCAACAAGGATTCAGGATCGAGAGGCGTCAATTCAGGCAGAGGTCGGCAACAAGGATTCAGGATCGAGAATGGTCGTACAATCAAATCGGCAACAGGCTAGACTTCACAGGAGTAGGTAACACAGGGTTCTGAGCGCTATCACAGGCAATTCACAACTGAGAGGGAATTGCCTTTATAGGGACAGGTCTGAGGGAAGCAGTGTACTGATTGGAGCACATAGGATTCCAAGGGTAATTGGCTGCAGAGCAGAAGAGGGCGAAGCCCTCAATCCCCTAGGATTCATTAACCCTTTAATTGATCCTCCGGCGGGTGCGTGCAGCACAGCGCCGCCGGAGGGCATAACAGACACGTGCTCGCGGCCGCGTGCGAGCACGTCTCCTGGAGGAGGAAGCGGGGGGCGTGGCTGAGCTGGGCGCCGCTCGAGCTGACGCTGCTCGAGCCGACGCCGCTCGGCGCGGCCGCCGCACAGTGACAGCTGCAGCTGGCCGCCTGGAGACGTCGCTGGAACGGGGATCAGGTAAGCGGTTCCTGACACTACCCCCCCTTCACGAGGGGCCTCCGGACCCTCACCCGGTTTCCCTGGATTGTCACGATGGAACCTTCTTACAAGAGCCTTGGCATGAACATTCCTCGCTGCCACCCAGCATCTTTCCTCCGGACCATAGCCAACCCAATCCACCAAATACTGCAAAGAATTACGCACTTTACGTGAATCCAAGATCTTATTCACTTCATACTCGGGCTCATTATTAAGAAGAATTGGTGCAGGACCAGCAAGAGGAGCATTCTTCGCCGGTTTTAACAGTGAAACGTGAAAGGAATTAGGTATTTTCATAGTTGGCGGGAGTTGAACTTTAAAAGACACATTATTCAACTTCTTGACGATCGGAAAAGGACCAATAAATTTTGGACCTAATTTGCTAGATGGCTGACGGAGCGCAATATTTTTAGTGGAGACCCAAACTAGATCGCCTACTCGAAGAGTAGGTTCCTGTGATCTGCGGCGGTCGGCAAATTTCTTATACCTCAAACCAGTGGTCTTAAGAATCTCCTGAACGTGTGTCCAGATATTCTTCCGTTCTTGAAGCCACTCCTCCAACGCCGGCAGATTGGAAGGTGACCCTGAAAGGGAAGAAGCTCTAGGATTTTTCCCTAAGTTACAATAAAAAGGAGATACCTTGGTACTCTCACTAGGCGCGTTATTGTAAGCAAATTCGGCGAAATCAATAAATTCCGCCCATTGTTCTTGGGCATCAGAAACATAACACCTTAAGTATTGTTCCAAAGATTGATTAGTTCTTTCCGTCTGCCCATTAGTCTGGGGATGGTAGGCAGAAGAAAGAGAAATCTGTATTCCCAACCGCGAACAGAAGTGTTTCCAAAAACGGGAAGTAAATTGAACACCCCGATCAGAGACTATATTGGACGGAATACCATGAATACGAAAAATATGCGAAGTAAACAGCCGCGAAAGCTCAGGTGCAGAAGGAAGTTTGGCCAAAGGAACGAAATGTGCCATCTTACTGAAACGATCTACGACCACCCAAATGACAGTATTACCATGTGAGAGAGGCAAATCTACAATAAAATCCATAGAAATATGGGTCCATGGCTCAGCAGGAATTTCAAGAGGAACCAAACTGCCACTAGGAGCCTTGTGAACTCCTTTACTTCGAGCACAAATAGCACAAGCGTCGATAAAGGCGGTGATATTGCGTCTCATGGTAGGCCACCATACATGACGACGGGCAAGCATAAACGTCTTACGGTTACCCAAATGACCAGCAGTTTTGGCATCATGAAATTCGCGAATTACATCCGAACGCAGGTGCGGCGGAACAAACTGGCACCCCAAGGGTACATCACTAGGAGATTCATCTTGAAACGGCGCCAAGGTATTGGAGAGATCAGGAAGTAACGCCCCCACCACACAACCTGTGGGTAACATTGGTTCACCAGAATCACCCCGATCCTTACATTCACCGAACATGCGAGATAGAGCATCAGCTTTAGTATTTTTTACACCCGGCTTGAAAGTAATAATAAAATTGAAACGCGAGAAGAATAATGCCCAACGTGCCTGACGAGAGTTCAGCCTCTTGGCAGAACCTATGTATTCGAGATTTTTATGATCGGTATACACAGTTATAGGATGTAATGAACCCTCCAACCAGTGTCGCCATTCATCAAATGCCAGTTTAATAGCTAATAGTTCCCTATTGCCAACATCATAATTTTGTTCCGCAGTACTGAATTTACGCGAAAAATAAGCGCATGGATGGAGACGCTCAGGGTTACCAGAATATTGTGACAAAACTGCACCCACTCCCAGCTCAGAAGCATCCACTTCAATAATAAAAGCTTTATGAATATCTGGATGCACTAAGACAGGTGCCGAAGTAAAGGCCCGTTTCAAGGTTAGAAAGGCCTCACAGGCAGAGGGGGACCAGTTAGCAGTAAAAGCCCCCTTGCGGGTAAGGTTGGTAAGGGGTGCAACAACATGGGAAAAGCCTTTTATGAAACGCCGATAAAAATTTGCAAAACCTAGAAAACGTTGCAATTCCTTTAAAGTTTTGGGTTGGACCCAATCCTGAACTGCTGAAACCTTCCCCGCGTCCATCTCCAAACCCTGGTTGGTAATAACATACCCTAGGAAGGGAACTGTAGTGACTTCAAACACACACTTAGACAGTTTAGCAAATAAGTTGTTCTCTCTTAATTTTTGTAGCACCAACTTAACATGGTGTCTGTGCTCCGGTAAAGAATTAGAAAAAATGAGAATATCATCCAAGTAGATGACTACAAATCTACCGAGATATTCCCTGAATATATCATTAACAAAATCTTGGAAAACGGCTGGCGCATTACAAAGACCGAAGGGCATGACCAGGTACTCATAGTGCCCATCCTTCACATTAAATGCAGTTTTCCACTCGTCCCCCTGTCGGATGCGAATCAGATTGTAAGCCCCTCTCAAATCCAATTTGGAGAAAATTCGAGCTCCTGCGACTTGATTGAACAGATCCCCAATCAAGGGTAAGGGGTATCGGTTTTTTACAGTGATCTTATTCAAGGCTCGATAATCTATGCACGGTCTCAAGCCACCATCTTTTTTCTCTACAAAAAAGAACCCGGCCCCAGCAGGCGAGGTAGAGGGACGGATAAATCCTTTCCTAAGATTTTCGGTAATATACTCCCTCATTGCTTGCTCCTCGGGCAGGGTAAGGTTATAGATCTTTCCCCTCGGGGGAATTGTGCCAGTTAGCAAGTCAATGGGGCAGTCATAGGACCGATGTGGAGGAAGAGTATCAGCAGAGCGTTCAGAGAATACATCGATCCAATCAGCGTATGGCTGAGGTAATTCCTGTGGTAAGACTTGAACGCTTCTGAGGCCTGTATTAAAACACTGACCTTTACAGTGGTCACTCCACTTGACCAACTCCCCAGCCCGCCAATCTAACACCGGGTTATGGAGTTGCAACCAGGGGTATCCCAAAACCACCGGAGTTTCCGGACAATCAAAAATAAAGAATTCTAAGAATTCAGAGTGAGAAGAGCCGACAATTAGTCTGAGAGATGGGGTCTTGGTATTTATAGGACCTCCCTGGATTGCCTTTCCATTGATAGCTAAAACTTGTAGGGATCTTTCAAGAGGAACTACAGGGATCCCTAAGGTGGAGATCATGCTCCTGTCCAAAAAGTTTCCAGCCGCACCACTGTCTATGAAGGCGGAAACTGTCTGCTTAGAGGACCCCCAAAACAAATCAATAGGTACAAGCATCTTATTCTGGCGAGAGTTACAAACTGACTCACCCAGATCAGTACTCTCTACCTGGTCTGGGTGTGGAAGTTTTCCGCCGGTTTCCCCTTGTTGGGACAGGACCCTGCAAAATGACCAGAATTCCCACAATACAGGCATAACCCCTCGGATCGCCTACGCTGTTTCTCCTCTTGGGATAAGCGGGTTCTCCCTAATTGCATAGGTTCTTCCTGGGAAGATGATGAGGTATTTTCTCCACGGGGAACCGGGGATCTATGACTCTGGACTGGTCTAAAGGACGTGGGAGCCCCGACTCTCTCCCTGGCCCTTTCTCTAAGACGTCGGTCTATTTTAATGGAGACCTGCATTAATTGATCTAGGTCCGCTGGCGGGGGAAAATTGACTAAGGCATCCTTGATGCTATCCGACAGTCCCACCCTGAACTGACTACACAAAGCTGGATCGTTCCACCTAGCTTCGATAGCCCAGCGGCGGAATTCAGCACAGTAGTCTTCAGCCGAATTCCGTCCTTGTTTTAAGGCCCGAAGCCTATTCTCTGCGGTAGACTGTATATCTGGATCGGCGTATAAAACGCCCATAGCATTGAAGAAGGCAGTCACTGATTGTAGAGCAATGTCATGGGACGGTAAACTAAAGGCCCAGGACTGTGGGTCTCCTTGAAGCAAGGAAATGACTAGGCCTACTCGTTGGACCTCTGTGCCAGAGGAGATAGGTCTTAACTTAAAATATAGTTCGCAGGCATTCTTGAAATTGGAAAATGTTGCTCGTTCTCCAAAAAATTTCTCAGGCAGTGGAATCTTAGGTTCGGAGAAATGAGGTGGTACAGAGGAAGTTGGCACTTGACGAGATTCCTGAGTGGCCACTCTTTGAGCGAGTTGGTTGATCGCTGTGGCCATAGCTTGCACCTGCTGTACCAGGTCATCCATTTTTGGGCCTGTGATAATGTCACGCTCGGGGTAACTCCAGCCCTCTTAATAAGCTCACAACCCCCAATCTCCACAGCCAGCTTCACCTGTAGGAGCCCCCGCTTGCCGGGACGCAAGATACGCCTACCCGGGATCGGTTGCCCCCAGGACTTAATGGCTCAAAGGATGTAAGCTTATATGTGGGAGGACTGGAGAACCAATAGCAAGAGCGTGAGTGACGGAAGTCCAGAGACAGGCAATAGGTCGATAACGGGAAGGCAGAGATCGTAGCGGCACCAGGGGTCAGGCAAGACGTAGTCGGGGTTCAGGCAGAGGTCAGCAACTGGGGATCAGGATCTAGAAGCGTCAGTTCAGGCAAAGGTCGGCAACAAGGATTCAGGATCGAGAGGCGTCAATTCAGGCAGAGGTCGGCAACAAGGATTCAGGATCGAGAATGGTCGTACAATCAAATCGGCAACAGGCTAGACTTCACAGGAGTAGGTAACACAGGGTTCTGAGCGCTATCACAGGCAATTCACAACTGAGAGGGAATTGCCTTTATAGGGACAGGTCTGAGGGAAGCAGTGTCCTGATTGGAGCACATAGGATTCCAAGGGTAATTGGCTGCAGAGCAGAAGAGGGCGAAGCCCTCAATCCCCTAGGATTCATTAACCCTTTAATTGATCCTCCGGCGGGTGCGTGCAGCACAGCGCCGCCGGAGGGCATAACAGACACGTGCTCGCGGCCGCGCGCGAGCACGTCTCCTGGAGGAGGAAGCGGGGGGCGTGGCTGAGCTGGGCGCCGCTCGAGCTGACGCTGCTCGAGCCGACGCCGCTCGGCGCGGCCGCCGCACAGTGACAGCTGCAGCTGGCCGCCTGGAGACGTCGCTGGAACGGGGATCAGGTAAGCGGTTCCTGACAGCAATAAGGATGGGAGGGTGATTGGTGGCTATATGGAAGTCAATAAAGATGGGAGGGTGATTGGTGGCTATATGGAAGGCAGTAAGGATGGGAGGGTGATTGGAGGCTATATGAAAGGAAATAAGGATGGGAGGGCGATTGGTGGCTATATGGAAGGCAGTAAGGATGGGAGGGTGATTGGTGGCTATAGGGAAGCCAATAAGGACAGGAGGGTGATTGAAGGCTATAGGGAAGCCAATAAGGACAGGAGGGTGAGTGATGGCTATAGGGAAGCAAATAAGGACAGGAGGACAATTGGTGGCTATATGGAAGGCAATAAGGATGGGAGGGTGATTGGTGGCTATATGAAAGGCAATAAGGATGGGGGGGTGATTGGTGGCTATTTGGAAGGCAGTAAGGATGGGAGGGTGATTGGTGGCTATATGGAAGGCAGTAAAGATGGGAGGGTGATTGGTGGCTATATGGAAGGCAATAAGGATGGGAGGGTGATTGGTGGCTATATGGAAGGCAGTAAGGATGGGAGGGTGATTGGTGGCTATATGGAAGGCAGTAAAGATGGGAGGGTGATTGGTGGGTATATGGAAGGCAATATGGATAGGAGGGCGATTGATGGCTATATGGAAGACAATAAGGATGGGAGGGTGATTGGTGGCTATATGGAAGGCAGTAGGGATGGGAGGGTGATTGGTGGCTATATGGAAGGCAATAAGGATGGGAGAGTGATTGGTGGCTATATGGAAGGCAATAAGGATGGGAGCGTGATTGGTGGCTATATGAAAGGCAATAAGTATGGGAGGGTGATTGGTGGCTATATGGAAGGCATTAAGGATGGAAGGGTGATTGGTGGTTATATGGAAGGCAGTAAGGATGGGAGGGTGATTGGTGGCTATATGGAAGGCAACAAGGATGAGAGGGCGATCGGTGGCTATATGGAAGGCAATAGGGATGGGAGGGTGATTGGTGGCTATATGGAAGGCAGTAAAGATGGGAGGGTGATCGGTGGCTATATGGAAGGCAGTAAAGATGGGAGGGTGATCGGTGGCTATATGGAAGGCAGTAAAGATGGGAGGGTGATCGGTGGCTATATGGAAGGCAGTAAAGATGGGAGGGTGATTGGTGGTTATATGGAAGGCAATAAGGATAGGAGGGTGATTGGTGGCTATATGGAAGGCATTAAGGATGAGAGGGTGATTGGTGGCTATATGGAAGGCATTATGGATGAGAGGGTGATTGGTGGCTATATGGAAGGCAGTAAGGATGGGAGGGTGATTGGTGGCTATATGGAAGGCAGTAAGGATGGGTGAGTGATTGGTGGCTATATGAAAGGCAGTAAGGATGGGAGGGTGATTGGTGGCTATATGGAAGATAGTAAGGATAGGAGGGTGATTGGCGGCTATATGGAAGGCATTAAGGATGAGAGGGTGATTGGTGGCTATATGGAAGGCAGTAAGGATGGGGGGGTGATTGGTGGCTATATGGAAGGCAATAAGGATGGGAGGGCGATTGGTGGCTATATGGAAGGCAATAAGGATGGGAGGGTGATTGGTGGCTATATGGAAGGCAGTAAAGATAGGAGGGTGATCGGTGGCTATATGGAAGGCAGTAAAGATGGGAGGGTGATCGGTGGCTATATGGAAGGCAGTAAAGATGGGAGGGTGATCGGTGGCTATATGGAAGGCAGTAAAGATGGGAGGGTGATTGGTGGTTATATGGAAGGCAATAAGGATAGGAGGGTGATTGGTGGCTATATGAAAGGAAATAAGGATAGGAGGGCGATTGATGGCTATATGAAAGGAAATAAGGATAGGAGGGCGATTGATGGCTATATGGAAGGCAATAAGGATGGGAGGATGATTGGTGGCTATATGGAAGGCAGTAAGGATGGGAGGGTGATTGGTGGCTATATGGAAGGCAGTAAAGATGGGAGGGTGATTGGTGGCTATATGGAGGGGAATAAGGATGGGAGGGTGATTGGTGGCTATATGACAGGATATAAGGATAGGAGGGCGATTGATGGCTATATGGAAGGCAATATGGATGGGAGGGTGATTGGTGGCTATATGGAAGGCAGTAAAGATGGGAGGGCGATTGGTGACTATATAGAAGGCAATAAGGATGGGAGGGTGATTGTAGCTATATGGAAGGCAGTAAGGATGGGATGGTGATTGGTGGCTATAGGGAAGCCAATAAGGACAGGAGGGTGATTGGTGGCTATATGAAAGACAATAAGGTTGGGAGTAGAGATGAGCGAGTAGTATTCGACCGAGCCGGTATTCGATCGAATACTACGCTGTTCGTCATACTCGATTTCGATCGAGTACAGCGGTGATGGCGCACTCACAATTCGTTTTTTACACCAATCACCATGCAGGGGGGGTGGGACAGGTCCTGGGAGGACGCTGGCATCGCGAGAACTGCGTCTACACGCATTGGCTGGAAAAACCATGTGACCTCGAATATACAAAACTCAGCACTTCCTCTTCGTCAGCATTAGCAGCTTGAACTTAGTGAGGGACAGACGCTCACAGCAGGGAAAGACAGGCTGTCACTGGCAGGGCCCCAGAAGCTCGGAATATCGCATTTACCACCATCTATACCAGCTACCAGAAGACAAGAGAGTCATTAAGAGCCCTTATTAGGGCTACTACGCTGAACGGTATATGGCTCATATGTAGGCAGGCAGGGCCCTAGAAGCTCAGAATCTCGCATTTACCACCATATATACCAGCTACCAGAAGACAAGAGAGTCATTAAGAGCCCTTATTAGGGCTACTACGCTGAACAGTATATAGCTCATATCCTATGTAGGCAGGCAGGGCCCCAGAAGCTCAGAATATCGCTTTTACCACCATCTATACCAGCTACCAGAAGACAAGAGAGTCATTAAGAGCCCTTATTAGGGCTACTATGCTGAACAGTATATAGCTCATATGTAGGCAGGCAGGGCCCCAGAAGCTCAGAATATCGCTTTTACCACCATATATACCAGCTACCAGAAGACAAGAGAGTCATTAAGAGCCCTTATTAGGGCTACTACGCTGAACAGTATATAGCTCATATCCTATGTAGGCAGGCAGGGCCCCAGAAGCTCAGAATATCGCTTTTACCACCATCTATACCAGCTACCAGAAGACAAGAGAGTCATTAAGAGCCCTTATTAGTGCTGCTACGCTGAACAGTATATAGCTCATATCCTATGTAGTCAGGCAGGGCCCCAGAAGCTCAGAATATCACTTTTACCACCATATATACCAGCTACCAGAAGACAAGAGAGTCCTTAATCCCTTATTAGTGCTGCTATGTTGAACAGTATATAGCTCATATCCTATGTAGGCAGGCAGGGCCCCAGAAGCTCAGAATATCGCTTTTACCACCATATATACCAGCTACCAGAAGACAAGAGAGTCCTTAATCCCTTATTAGTGCTGCTATGTTGAACAGTATATAGCTCATATCCTATGTAGGCAGGCAGGGCCCCAGAAGCTCAGAATATCGCTTTTACCACCATATATACCAGCTACCAGAAGACAAGAGAGTCATTAAGAGCCCTTATTAGGGCTACTACGCTGAACAGTATATAGCTCATATCCTATGTAGGCAGGCAGGGCCCCAGAAGCTCAAAATATCGCTTTTACCACCATATATACCAGCTACCAGAAGACAAGAGAATCTTTAATCCCTTATTAGTGCTGCTATGTTGAACAGTATATAGCTCATATCCTATGTAGGCAGGCAGGGCCCCAGAAGCTCAGAATATCGCTTTTACCACCATATATACAAGCTACCAGAAGACAAGAGAGTCATTAAGAGCCCTTAATAGGGCTACTACGCTGAACAGTATATAGCTCATATCCTATGTAGGCAGGCAGGGCCCCAGAAGCTCAGAATATCGCTTTTACCACCATATATACCAGCTACCAGAAGACAAGAGAGTCATTAAGAGCCCTTATTAGGGCTACTACGCTGAACAGTATATAGCTCATATCCTATGTAGGCAGGCAGGGCCCCAGAAGCTCAGAATATCGCTTTTACCACCATATATACCAGCTACCAGAAGACAAGAGAGTCCTTAATCCCTTATTAGTGCTGCTATGTTGAACAGTATATAGCTCATATCCTATGTAGGCAGGCAGGGCCCCAGAAGCTCAGAATATCGCTTTTACCACCATATATACCAGCTACCAGAAGACAATAGAGTCATTAAGAGCCCTTATTAGGGCTACTACGCTGAACAGTATATAGCTCATATCCTATGTAGGCAGGCAGGGCCCCAGAAGCTCAGAATATCGCTTTTACCACCATCTATACCAGCTACCAGAAGACAAGAGAGTCATTAAGAGCCCTTATTAGGGCTACTACGCTGAACAGTATATAGCTCATATCCTATGTAGTCAGGCAGGGCCCCAGAAGCTCAGAATATCGCTTTTACCACCATATATACCAGCTACCAGAAGACAAGAGAGTCCTTAATCCCTTATTAGTGCTGCTATGCTGAACAGTATATAGCTCAGATCCTATGTAGGCAGGCAGGGCCCCAGAAGCTCAGAATATCGCTTTTACCACCATATATACCAGCTACCAGAAGACAAGAGAGTCATTAAGAGCCCTTATTAGGGCTACTACGCTGAACAGTATATAGCTCATATCCTATGTAGGCAGGCAGGGCCCCAGAAGCTCAGAATATCGCTTTTACCACCATATATACCAGCTACCAGAAGACAAGAGAGTCATTAAGAGCCCTTATTAGGGCTACTACGCTGAACAGTATATAGCTCATATCCTATGTAGGCAGGCAGGGCCCCAGAAGCTCAGAATATCGCTTTTACCACCATATATACCAGCTACCAGAAGACAAGAGAGTCCTTAATCCCTTATTAGTGCTGCTATGTTGAACAGTATATAGCTCATATCCTATGTAGGCAGGCAGGGCCCCAGAAGCTCAGAATATCGCTTTTACCACCATATATACAAGCTACCAGAAGACAAGAGAGTCATTAAGAGCCCTTATTAGGGCTACTACGCTGAACAGTATATAGCTCATATCCTATGTAGTCAGGCAGGGCCCCAGAAGCTCAGAATATCGCTTTTACCACCATATATACCAGCTACCAGAAGACAAGAGAGTCCTTAATCCCTTATTAGTGCTGCTATGCTGAACAGTATATAGCTCATATCCTATGTAGGCAGGCAGGGCCCCAGAAGCTCAGAATATCGCTTTTACCACCATATATACCAGCTACCAGAAGACAAGAGAGTCATTAAGAGCCCTTATTAGGGCTACTACGCTGAACAGTATATAGCTCATATCCTATGTAGGCAGGCAGGGCCCCAGAAGCTCAGAATATCGCTTTTACCACCATATATACCAGCTACCAGAAGACAAGAGAGTCATTAAGAGCCCTTATTAGGGCTACTACGCTGAACAGTATATAGCTCATATCCTATGTAGGCAGGCAGGGCCCCAGAAGCTCAGAATATCGCATTTACCACCATATATACCAGCTACCAGAAGACAAGAGAGTCATTGAGAGCTCTTATTAGGGCTACTATGCTGAACAGTATATAGCTCATATGTAGGCAGGCAGGGCCCCAGAAGCTCAGAATATCGCTTTTACCACCATATATACCAGCTACCAGAAGACAAGAGAGTCATTGAGAGCCCTTATTAGGGCTGCTATGTTTTAAAAATTGTGTGGAGGCCCAAGAGCTGAGACCTTTTAAAAATTGTGTGGAGGCCCAAGAGCTGAGACCTTTTAAAAATTGTGTGGAGGCCCAAGAGCTGAGACCTTTTAAAAATTGTGTGGAGGCCCAAGAGCTGAGACCTTTTAAAAATTGTGTGGAGGCCCAAGAGCTGAGACCTCTTAAAAATTGTGTGGAGGCCCAAGAGCTGAGACCTCTTAAAAATTGTGTGGAGGCCCAAGAGCTGAGACCTTTTAAAAATTGTGTGGAGGCCCAAGAGCTGAGACCTTTTAAAAATTGTGTGGAGGCCCAAGAGTTGAGACCTCTTAAAAATTGATTGTATTAAGCCCAAGAGGTGAGCCATAATTTTTTTCATTAATACAGCAATTCTACGGCGGTTAAGGAGGAGGAGGAGGAGGAGGAAATGGCACTTCATACAGATGGCACTTCACTCTTGGCTGCTTTCCACTGTTGTACAAGCAAAGTCCGGGTCAATCCACTTGCTGTTCATTTTGATTAGCGTCAGCCTGTCGGCACTGTCGGTTGACAGGCGGCTGCGCTTATCGGTTATAATGCCCCCGGCTGCGCTGAACACCCTTTCTGATAGCACGCTGGCGGCAGGGCAGGCAAGCACCTCCAAGGCGTACAGGGACAGTTCCAGCCACGTGTCCAACTTGGAGACCCAGTAAGTGTAGGTCGCCGAGGGATCGGGGAGGACAGGGGTGTGGTCTGCCAGGTAGTCCCACAACATCCGCCGATACTTGTCCCTCCTGCTGATAGCGGGCCCCGCAGTGATGGAAGTTGCACGAGGGGGTGACATGAACGTGTCCCACACCTTGGAGAGTGTTCCCCTGGTGGCTGTGGGCCTGATCGATGTTGTCAGACTCTGGGAGACACTCTCCTCTCTGCCGCCAGCGATGCTGGGTGGGAAAATCTGCATCATGTTCTGCAAGAGTTCCCTCTGGTATTCCAGTAATCGATTCGTCCTCTCCTCTACCGGAATAAAAGAGGAGAAGTTATCTTTATACCGGGGGTCCAGGAGTGCAAAGACCCAGTATAGTTTGTTCTCCAATATCCGGACAACACGTATGTCCCGGGAAAAGCAGCCCAGCATGAAGTCAGCCATGTGTGCCAGACTCTGAGTAGGCATGACCTCACTGCCCCCACCAGAAGGATCATTTTCCATTTCCTCCTCTTCCTCCTCCTCTCCGCCCCATCCGCGCTGAACCAATGGGACGCACACAGCCTGACTGCTACCCTCGCCGCCAGCATCCTCTTCCACAGCCACCTCCACGTTGTCCTCCTCCTCCTCATCCTCCTCCTCCTGCAACTGCCACCGAGCAGCAGACAAAAGTGTGGTCTGACTGTCTACCTGCGTTGCGTCTCCTCCTACCCCCGTCTCCTCTGTGTGCAATGCGTTCTCCCTTATTGCGATGAGCGATTCTTTAAGGACGCCTAGGAGCGGGATGGTTACGCTCACTATAGCGTCCTCGCTGCTGACCTTCTTAGTGGACTCCTCAAAGATACGCAATACATCGCATATGTCTGCCATCCATGGCCACTCGTGGTTGGCAAACTGAGGGAGCTGAGTTGGAGGCACGCGTGGATGCATCATCTGGTACTCCATCAATGCTTTCTGCTGCTCACACACCCTGGCCAACATGCAATAGGTGGAATTCCAGCGAGTGGGCAGGTCGCACAACAGCCGATGTTGAGGCAAATGGAGGCGTTGCTGGATTTTTTTTAAGCTAGCAGCAGCTACAGTTGACTTCCGAAAGTGAGCGCACAAGCGCCGCACTTTGACCAGTAGCTCTGCCAGGTTGGGGTAAGTCTTTAGAAACTTTTGTACTACCAAATTAAAAACGTGGGCCAGGCATGGTACGTGATTGAGTTCTGCAAGCTCCAGAGCCGCCACCAGGTTACGGCCGTTATCGCACACGACCATGCCTGGTCCTAGCTGCAGCGGCGACAGCCACATCTCTGTCTGCTGCAATATGGCGTGCCTCACCTCTGCGGCGCTGTGCTTCCTGTCACCCAAGCTGATGAGCTTAAGCACCGCCTGCTGACGTCTCCCCGTGCCAGTGCTGCAACGCTTCCAGCTAGGGGCTGAGGGCGATGTTAAGGCAGAGGAGGAGGAGGAGGAGGAAGAGGAGGGGGGTCTATCAGAACCCGTGCTGGCAATCTTGGGCGGGGGTGGTATGTAGGCCATCCCTGTTTGCGACCCCGTCCCCGCTTCCACAACATTCACCCAGTGTGCCGTCAAAGAGATGTAGCGTCCTTGGCCGCAAGCGCTTGTCCACGAGTCGGTGGTCAAGTGGACCTTTGCGCTGACTGCGTACCTCAGGGTCCGCCTGATGTTACGCGACACGTGCTGGTGCAGGGCGGGGACGCCACACCGGGAAAAATAGTGGCGGCTAGGGACGGAATAGCGAGGTGCGGCAGCCGCCATCAGGTCGCGGAAGGCCTGCGTCTCCACAAGCCAAAACGGCAACATCTCCAGGGCCAGCAGTTTGGAGATGAGGCAGGTTAAGGCTTGGGCTTGGGGGTGACTGGAGGCGTACTTCCGCCTGCGGTTGAACACCTGCGAGATGGACAGTTGATGGGACGAGGAGATGGAAGGTGCAGACGAAGATGCGGGGGAAGGGGGGGCTGAAGGAGAAGGCCCCAAAGTAGCCGAGGCAGAGGCAGATGTGGAGGTGTCCTGGCTGGAGGTCTGGACCGCAGTGGCAGCACACAACAAAGGGGAAGAGGCAGTGGCAGCAAGACCGGGCGCAGGTTGTATTGCGTTTGCTCTCTCCCACTCAGCCCAGTGCTTGAATTCCAAGTGACGGCGCATGCCTGAGGTGGTCAGATTGCTCTTCTCAGAGCCCCTACTCAGTTTTGAGTGGCAGATTGCGCAAACCGCGCTCAGTTTGTCATCCGCGCAAACATTAAAAAATCTCCACACCACAGAAGTACGAGGCCTCGATGGGGGAGCTTCGCGCGACTGCCTGCTGCCGGGAAGAGCTTCGGCCCTGCTGGCTGTGGCCTGCCTTCTCTGTCTGGACTGTCCTCTGCCTCTGGACTGTCCTCTGCCTCTTGCTGCCTTATTCGGTGATGCGCAGACCGCATCTCCACTGCTTTCCCCGCTGGACATCACCCCTGTCCAAGTGGGGTCGGTCATTTCGTCGTCCACCACCTCCTCTTCCACTTCCTCTCTCTGCTCCTCCTCCTGCCCACTGGACATTCCAACAGCCTCCCTTGATGGCAACTGCGTCTCATCATCATCGCTCATGATAGCAGATGCTGGTTCCGGGTCCACATCACTAGCAGATGGCGGATACTCAAGTGTTTGGGCATCACTACAAACAAATTCCTCTGCTAGCTCCTGGGATTCTTGCAGCACATCTGGAAAAGGACCCGAAAAGAGGTCCTGGGAGGGGTCAAGGGTGGGCTGACTCTGTTGGCCAGGTTGGGAGGAAGCCAGAGTGAGACTGTGTGGATGACTGGGTGGTGGACAAGTGACTGGAAGCGTTATCGGCCATCCATTGCACCACCTGTTCACGCTGCTCAGGCTTTAACAGAGGTGTACCCCGCCCCCCGCATAACTGTCCCATAAAGGCAGGGAAGCTGGATGAGCGTAATGCTGGCTGCCCCTCATCAGCACGCATTGTATCCCCACTGGCTTCAACGCGGTTTGTGCCCCCACCAGCATTTCCGCGCCCCCGTCCTCGTCCACGTCCCTTTGCGCTAGCCCTCCGCATTTCAGACGTTTTACTTTTTTGGCCACGCGTTATGCCAAATATAAAAATATTTTTAAGAAGAACACCTGGCTATACAGCCGTATACTGCCAGAAGGTGAAATGGTGCCTATACGCACCGGGTATATAACAAGGTTTTGTTGGTAAAGAGGACACAAAACAGTAGTGCCAAATATAAAAATATTTTTAAGAAAAACACCTGGCTATACAGCCGTATACTGCCAGAAGGTGAAATGGTGCCTATACGCACCGTGTATAAAACAGTGTTTTGTTGGCACAGAGGACACAAAACAGTAGTGCAAAATATAGTTTTGTATATAGGTGCTAATACACCACTGAAGTCTTTCTGTCCCTATTCCAGCATCAGCAGCTACCCCTCACTAAAGCAGCCGTTTTGAGCAGAGTGTATATAGTTTTGTATATAGGTGGTAATACACCACTGAAGTCTTTCTGTCCCTATTCCAGCAGCAGCAGCTACCCCTCACTAAAGCAGCCGTAGCTGCAGCACTAATAAGTGCTCAGCTCTTGGGCCTCCACACAATTTTTAAAAGGTCTCAGCTCTTGGGCCTCCACACAATTTTTAAGAGGTCTCAGCTCGTGGGACTCCACACAATGTTTGAGAGGTCTCCGCTCTTGGGCCTCCACACAATTTTTAAAAGGTCTCAGCTCTTGGGCCTCCACACAATTTTTAAGAGGTCTCAGCTCTTGGGCCTCCACACAATTTTTAAGAGGTCTCAGCTCGTGGGACTCCACACAATGTTTGAGAGGTCTCAGCTCTTGGGCCTCCACACAATTTTTTAAAAGGTCTCAGCTCTTGGGACTCCACACAATGTTTGAGAGGTCTCAGCTCTTGGGCCTCCACACAATTTTTAAAAGGTCTCAGCTCTTGGGCCTCCACACAATTTTTAAAAGGTCTCAGCTCTTGGGCCTCCACACAATTTTTAAAAGGTCTCAGCTCTTGGGCCTCCACACAATTTTTAAGAGGTCTCAGCTCTTGGGCCTCCACACAATTTTTAAGAGGTCTAAGATCTTGGGCCTCCACACAATTTTTAAGAAGTCTCAGCTCTAAGCTTCCCTTACTGCTCGGGTGACACACTGTAACAAACCTCCTCCTGTAAGCTTCCCTTACTGCTGGGGTGACACACTGTAACAAACCTCCTCCTTTAAGCTTCCCTTACTGCTGGGGTAACACAATGACACAAGAGGACATGTCTGACCACATCTCACACACACACACACACAAACACACAATGACAATTAGGGGTGGGGTCTATTTGTTTTCCCCCTTGCCTATGCCATCTGTGGTTGTCATTAGGCAACGTGATTTTAAGGGGTGCAGAATTTTGTTCTTCTTTTTTGTACAGTTTGGCTTGGGGTCCATGGCAATGTAGAGGAAAGAAGGTTTCCTTGTCTTGTCTCACTTTACGTAGAAGTTATATTGTGTTTGGAGTGTATTGTTGAGTGGCTGTGATAGTGGTGTAATAGTGCGACTTGGGCGCGTTATATGCACCCAGACATGCTTCCCCTGCTGTCCCAGTTGCATTCCAGCAGTGTTGGCATCATTTTCTGATGTTTCAGGGTGGACTTGGTGACCTCCAAGTGGTCGAATTGAGATTTCCAAGTGTCGAGCATTTTTTTCCCATAGACTATAATGGGATTCGATATTCGGTCGAGTAGTCGAGTAACGCGGTCTATTCGAATCAAAATTCGAAATTTCGAATATTTCACTACTCGCTCATCTCTAGTTGGGAGGGTGATTGGTGGCTATATGGAAGGCAATAAGGATGGGAGGGTGATTGGTGGCTATATGGAAGGAAGTAAAGATGGGAGGATGATTGGTGGCTATATGGAAGGTAGTAATTATGGGAGGGTGATTGGTGGCTATATGGAAGACAATAAGGATGAGAGGTTGATTGGTGGCTATATGGAAGGCAATAAGGATGGGAGGATGATTGGTGGCTATATGGAAGGCAATAAGGATGGGAGGGTGATTGGTGGCTATATGGAAGGCAATAAGGATGGGAGGGTGAATGGTGGCTATAGGGAAGCCAATAAGGACAGGAGGGTGATTGGTGGCTATATGGAAGGCAATAAGGATGGGAGGGTGATTGGTGGCTATATGAAAGACAATAAGGTTGGGAGGGTGATTGGTGGCTATATGGAAGGCAATAAGGATGGGAGGGTGATTGGTGACTATATGAAAGGCAATAAGGATGGGAGGGTGATTGGTGACTAAATGAAAGGCAATAAGGATGGGAGGGTGATTGGTGGCTATATGGAAGGTAGTAAGGATGGGAGGGTGATTGGTGGCTATATGGAAGGTAGAAAGGATGGGAGGGTGATTGGTGGCTATATGGAAGGCAATAAGGATGGGAGGGTTATTGGTTGCTATATGGAAGGCAGTAAGGATGGGAGGGTGATTGGTCGCTATATGGAAGGCAATAAGGATGGGAGGGTGATTGGTGGCTATATGGAAGGTAGTAAGGATGGGAGACTGATTGGTGGCTATATGGAAGGCAATAGGGATGAGTGGGTGATTGGTGGCTATATGGAAGGCAGTAAGGATGGGAGGCTGATTGGTGGCTATATGAAAGGCAAAAAGGATGGGAGGGCGATTGGTGGCTATATGGAAGGCAATATGGATGGGAGGGTGATTGGTGGCTATATGGAAGGAAATAAGGATAGGAGGGCGATTGGTGGCTATATGGAAGGCAGTAAGGATGGGAGGATGATTGGTGGCTATTTTGAAGGCAATAAGGATGGGAGGATGGTTGGTGGCTATATGGAAGGCAATAAGGATGGGAGGGTGATTGGTGGCTATATGGAAGGCAATAAAGATGGGAGGATGATTGGTGGCTATATGGAAGGCAATAAGGATGGGAGGGTGATTGCTGGCTATCTGGAAGGCAATAAGGATGGGAGGTTGATTGGTGGCTATATGGAAGGTAGTAAGGACAGGAGGGTGACTGGTGGCTATATGCAAGGCAATAAGGATGAGAGGGTGATTGGTGGCTATATGGAAGGCAATAAGGATGGGAGGGTGATTGGTGGCTATATGGAAGGCAATAAGGATGAGATGGTGATTGGTGGCTATATGGAAGGTAGTAAGGATGGGAGGGTGATTGGAGGCTATATGGAAGGCAATAAGGATGAGATGGTGATTGGTGGCTATATGGAAGGCAGTAAGGATGGGAGGATGATTGGTGGCTGTCTGGAAGGTAGTAAGGATGGGAGGGTGATTGGAGGCTATATGAAAGGAAATAAGGCTGGAAGGATGATTAGTGGCTATATGGAAGGTAGTAAGGATGGGAGGGTGATTGGTGGCTAAAGGGAAGCAAATAAGGACAGGAGGGTGATTGGAGGCTATAGGGAAGCAAATAAGGACAGGAGGGTGATTTGTGGCTATATGGAAGACAATAAGGATGGGAGGGTGATTGGTGGCTATATGGAAGGCAGTAAGGATGGGAGGGTGAATGGTGGCCATATGGAAGGCAGTAAAGATGGGAGGGTGATTGGTGGCTATATGGAAAGCAAAAAGGATGGGAGGGTGATTGGTGGCTATATGGAAGGCAGTAAGGATGGGAGGGTAATTGGTGGCTATATGGAAGGCAGTAGAGATGGGAGGGTGATTGGTGGCTATATGGAAGGCAATAAGGATAGGAGGGCGATTGATGGCTACATGGAAGGCAATTAGGATGGGAGGGTGATTGGTGGCTATATGGAAGGCAGTAAGGATGGGAGGGTGATTGGTTTCTATATGGAAGGCAGTAAAGATGGGAGGGCGATTGGTGGCTATATTGAAGGCAATAAGGATAGGAGGGTGATTGGTGGCTATTTTTAAGGCAATAACGATGGGAGGATGATTGGTGGCTATATGGAAGGCAATAAGGATGGGAGGGTCATTGCTGGTCATCTGGAAGGCAATAAGGATGGGAGGGTGATTGGAGGCTATATGGAAGGTAGTAAGGATTGGAGGGTGATTGGTGGCTATATGGAAGGCATTAAGGATGAGAGGGTGATTGGTGGCTATATGGAAGGTAGTAAGAATGGGAGGGTGATTGGTGGCTATATTGAAGGCAATAAGGATAGGAGGGTGATTGGTGGCTATATGAAAGGAAATAAGGATAGGAGGGCGATTGATGGGTATATGGAAGGCAATAAGGATGGGAGGATGATTGGTGGCTATTTTTAAGGCAATAAGGATGGGAGGATGATTGGTGGCTATATGGAAGGCAATAAGGATGGGAGGGTCATTGCTGGTCATCTGGAAGGCAATAAGGATGGGAGGGTGATTGGAGGCTATATGGAAGGTAGTAAGGATTGGAGGGTGATTGGTGGCTATATGGAAGGCATTAAGGATGGCAGGGTGATTGGTGGCTATATGGAAGGCAATAAGGATGAGAGGATGATTGGTGGCTATATGGAAGGCAATAAGGATGCGAGGGTGATTGGGGGCTATATGGAAGGCAGTAAGGATGGGAGGGTGATTGGAGGCTATATGGAAGGCAATAAGTATGGGAGGGTGATTGGTGGCTATATGGAAGGCAATAAGGATGGGAGGTTGATTTGTGGCTATAGGGAAGCCAATAAGGACAGGAGAGCAATTGTTGGCTACATGGAAGGCAATAAGGATGGGAGGGTGATTGGTGGCTATATGGAAGGTAGTAAGGATGGGAGGGTGATTGGTGGCTATATGGAAGGTAGTAAGGATGGGAGGGTGATTGGTGGCTATATGGAAGGCAATAAGGATGAGAGGGTGATTGGTGGCTATATGAAAGGCAATAAGGATGGGAGGGTGATTGGTGGCTATATGGAAGGTAGTAAGGATGGGAGACTGATTGTTGGCTATATGGAAGGCATTAGGGATGAGAGGGTGATTGGTGGCTATATTGAAGGCAGTAAGGATGGGAGGGTGATTGGTGGCTAAATGGAAGGCAATATAAAAAGGGGGGGGGGGGGCGATTGGTGGCTATATGGAAGGCAATATGGATGGGAAGGTGATTGGTGGCTATATGGAAGGCAGTAATGATGGGAGGGTGATTGGTGGCTATAAGGAAGGCAATAAGGATTGGAGGGTGATTGGTGGCTATATGGAAGGAAATAAGGATAGGAGGGTGATTGGTGGCTATATGGAAGGAAATAAGGATAGGAGGGCGATTGGTGGCTATATGAAAGGCTGTAGAGATGGGAGGGTGATTGGTGGCTATTTTGAAGGCAATAAGGATTGGTGGCTATATGGAAGGCAGTAAGGATGGGAGGTTGACTGGTGGCTATATGGCAGGCAGTAATGATGGAAGGGTGATTGGTGGCTATAAGGAAGGCAATAAGGATAGGAGGGTGATTGGTGGCTATATGGAAGGAAATAAGGATAGGAGGGTGATTGGTGGCTATATGGAAGGAAATAAGGATAGGAGGGCGATTGGTGGCTATATGAAAGGCTGTAGAGATGGGAGGGTGATTGGTGGCTATTTTGAAGGCAATAAGGATGGGAGGATGATTGGTGGCTATATGGAAGGCAATAAGGATGGGAGGGTGATTAGTGGCTATATGGAAGGCAATAAGGATGGGAGGGTGATTGGTGGCTATCTGGAAGTCAATAAGGATAGGAGGTTGATTGGTGGCTATATGGAAGGTAGAAAGGATGGGAGGGTGATTGTTGGCTATATGGAAAGCAATAAGGATGAGATGGTGATTGGTGGCTATATGGAAGGCAGTAAGGATGGGAGGATGATTGGTTGCTATATGGAAGGTAGTAATTATGGGAGGGTGATTGGTGGCTATATGGAAGACAATAAGGATGAGAGGGTGATTGGTGGCTATATGGAAGGCAATAAGGATGGGAGGGTGAATGGTGGCTATAGGGAAGCCAATAAGGACAGGAGGGTGATTGGTGGCTATATGGAAGGCAATAAGGATGGGAGGGTGATTGGTGGCTATATGAAAGACAATAAGATTGGGAGGGTGATTGGTGGCTATATGAAAGACAATAAGATTGGGAGGGTGATTGGTGGCTATATGGAAGGCAATAAGGATGGGAGGGTGATTGGTAGCTATATGGAAGGCAATAAGGATGGGAGGGTGATTGGTGGCTATATGGAGGGCAATAAGGATGGGAGGGTGAATGGTGGCTATAGGGAAGCCAATAAGGACAGGAGGGTGATTGGTGGCTATATGGAAGGCAATAAGGATGGGAGGGTGATTGGTGGCTATATGAAAGACAATAAGGTTGGGAGGGTGATTGGTGGCTATATGGAAGGCAATAAGGATGGGAGGGTGATTGGTGACTATATGAAAGGCAATAAGGATGGGAGGGTGATTGGGGGCTATATGGAAGGCAGTAAGGATGGGAGGGTGATTGGAGGCTATATGGAAGGCAATAAGTATGGGAGGGTGATTGGTGGCTATATGGAAGGCAATAAGGATGGGAGGTTGATTTGTGGCTATAGGGAAGCCAATAAGGACAGGAGAGCAATTGTTGGCTACATGGAAGGCAATAAGGATGGGAGGGTGATTGGTGGCTATATGGAAGGTAGTAAGGATGGGAGGGTGATTGGTGGCTATATGGAAGGTAGTAAGGATGGGAGGGTGATTGGTGGCTATATGGAAGGCAATAAGGATGAGAGGGTGATTGGTGGCTATATGAAAGGCAATAAGGATGGGAGGGTGATTGGTGGCTATATGGAAGGTAGTAAGGATGGGAGACTGATTGTTGGCTATATGGAAGGCATTAGGGATGAGAGGGTGATTGGTGGCTATATTGAAGGCAGTAAGGATGGGAGGGTGATTGGTGGCTAAATGGAAGGCAATATAAAAAGGGGGGGGGGGGCGATTGGTGGCTATATGGAAGGCAATATGGATGGGAAGGTGATTGGTGGCTATATGAAAGGCTGTAGAGATGGGAGGGTGATTGGTGGCTATTTTGAAGGCAATAAGGATTGGTGGCTATATGGAAGGCAATAAGGATGGGAGGTTGACTGGTGGCTATATGGAAGGCAGTAATGATGGAAGGGTGATTGGTGGCTATAAGGAAGGCAATAAGGATAGGAGGGTGATTGGTGGCTATATGGAAGGAAATAAGGATAGGAGGGTGATTGGTGGCTATATGGAAGGAAATAAGGATAGGAGGGCGATTGGTGGCTATATGAAAGGCTGTAGAGATGGGAGGGTGATTGGTGGCTATTTTGAAGGCAATAAGGATGTGAGGATGATTGGTGGCTATATGGAAGGCAATAAGGATGGGAGGGTGATTAGTGGCTATATGGAAGGCAATAAGGATGGGAGGGTGATTGGTGGCTATCTGGAAGTCAATAAGGATAGGAGGTTGATTGGTGGCTATATGGAAGGTAGAAAGGATGGGAGGGTGATTGTTGGCTATATGGAAAGCAATAAGGATGAGATGGTGATTGGTGGCTATATGGAAGGCAGTAAGGATGGGAGGATGATTGGTTGCTATATGGAAGGTAGTAATTATGGGAGGGTGATTGGTGGCTATATGGAAGACAATAAGGATGAGAGGGTGATTGGTGGCTATAGGGAAGCCAATAAGGACAGGAGGGTGATTGGTGGCTATATGGAAGGCAATAAGGATGGGAGGGTGATTGGTGGCTATATGAAAGACAATAAGATTGGGAGGGTGATTGGTGGCTATATGAAAGACAATAAGATTGGGAGGGTGATTGGTGGCTATATGGAAGGCAATAAGGATGGGAGGGTGATTGGTAGCTATATGGAAGGCAATAAGGATGGGAGGGTGATTGGTGGCTATATGGAGGGCAATAAGGATGGGAGGGTGAATGGTGGCTATAGGGAAGCCAATAAGGACAGGAGGGTGATTGGTGGCTATATGGAAGGCAATAAGGATGGGAGGGTGATTGGTGGCTATATGAAAGACAATAAGGTTGGGAGGGTGATTGGTGGCTATATGGAAGGCAATAAGGATGGGAGGGTGATTGGTGACTATATGAAAGGCAATAAGGATGGGAGGGTGATTGGTGGCTATATGGAAGGTAGTAAGGATGGAAGGGTGATTGGTGGCTATATGGAAGGTAGTAAGGATGGGAGGGTGATTGGTGGCTATATGGAAGGCAATAAGCATGGGAGGGTTATTGGTTGCTATATGGAAGGCAGTAAGGATGGGAGGGTGATTGGTGGCTATATGGAAGGTAGTAAGGATGGGAGACTGATTGGTGGCTATATGGAAGGCAATAGGGATGAGTGGGAAGGTGATTGGTGGCTATATGGAAGGCAGTAAGGATGGGAGGGTGATTGGTGGCTATATGGAAGGCAAAAAGGATGGGAGGGCGATTGGTGGCTATATGGAAGGCAATATGGATGGGAGTGTGATTGGTGGCTATATGGAAGGAAATAAGGATAGGAGGGCGATTGGTGGCTATATGGAAGGCAGTAAGGATGGGAGGATGATTGGTGGCAATTTTGAAGGCAATAAGGATGGGAGGATGATTGGTGGCTATATGCAACGCAATAAGGATGGGAGGGTGATTGGTGGCTATATGGAAGGCAATAAGGATGGGAGGGAGATTGCTGGCTATCTGGAAGGCAATAAGGATGGGAGGTTGATTGGTGGCTATATGGAAGGTAGTAAGGATGGGAGGGTGACTGGTGGCTATATGCAAGGCAATAAGGATGAGAGGGTATTTCGTGGCTATATGGAAGGCAATAAGGATGGGAGGGTGATTGGTGGCTATATGGAAGGCAATGAGGATGAGATGGTGATTGGTTGCTATATGGAAGGTAGTAAGGATGGGAGGGTGATTGGAGGCTATGTGGAAGGCAAAAAGGATGAGATGGTGATTGGTGGCTATATGGAAGGCAGTAAGGATGGGAGGATGATTGGTGGCTGTCTGGAAGGCAGTAAGGATGGGAGGGTGATTGGAGGCTATATGAAAGGAAATAAGGATGGAAAGATGATTAGTGGCTATATGGAAGGCAGTAAGGATGGGAGGGTGATTGGTGGCTATAGGGAAGCAAATAAGGACAGGAGGGTGATTAGAGGCTATAGGGAAGCAAATAAGGACAG